>SNQJ01S0012203.1:81422-123831 GCA_010110895.2 Picea sitchensis | reverse complement strand
GCTTCTATTAGGTCTTCTTACATCCTCCTTATTCTATTTTATTGAAAGGTCTTATTAATATTGACCTTTATTACATCCGAATACATTGATCTACCTATGTGCGGGTTAGGACCTTAGCATATAAGGCCATCCCTAGGATTATCCCTTTTGCATTTCCCAAATGCCTTCGATCCTGAGATGGCATTCCAATTAAGAGAAAGGAACACTACCACCCTTGAAGAAATGCATAATATTGCAGTGGATGTGGAAGCTAACTTGATGAAAAAAAGGTCCAATCTAAGGGAAGAAGAGAAAGATAGAACATAAAAGGAACGAATGACATCTTCAGAAGTGAAACTAGATGTTCTGGAAAACACTGTAAAAGAGATGATGTAGATGATTAGTAGGAAAGATAAACTTGTTGTTCAAAGACCACATGTTCCAATAGTTCCATAACAAACGAGGATCAATGTCCCTAAACACTTTGAAACTCATCCTTTTTATCATGGATTGGATAATGATTTTCTCATGTATTCAATTCACAACGTAGTCAAAGATAAAGTTCCAACTCAACTTGTTGAAGAGCCATCAGCTGATATGATGTGCATGTTTGATGACCTTGCATATGTAGATGATTTTCCAGGATATGATCATCAGGGTGATGATTATGTGTCTGAGTTTGATGATGACTGATCAGATAAACCAACACTATCTTCATGTGAAGAAGAAGTCCAATTATCACAATGCCAAGATGACAATCAAACTGTGCATACTAATCAAGATTGCAAGGAGGAAAATGCAGAAAATTTTCAAGAAAGTGCAAACTGCTTGCCCCTATATTTTGCCTCAATCCTGAGAAAACATTGCAAGAAGATTTTAAATAGTAAGAATGAGGAGTGTTATGATGAATGAGTTGAGTAAAATGAGGATGATACATAATATTATTCATATCCGGAGGTGCAACCCTTGAAGCTTCTTGAATGTTAAACCTCAGATGAAATCATATAGCATGGGACAGGTAATGAATTGATCTATTTTTATTCCTTTCCCTTATTATTTAGTTCAGTTCAGATTGTGAGAGGGAATCTTAGTCATATTATGGTTGAGAATCACAATGTAAACCATGAAATGCTAGTAGAACCAATGTCATAGTCATCTAAATCACTTTATGACCCAATAGTTGATATGCTAGATAGCGTGTGTTTTCAAAGTCAAATTTCATTTACCCCTAATTATTTCAAGAGATGTTATGATATGGATATGATCAGACAGCCATCTCCAATGTATTATTTAGTAGAAGTATTAGTACTAAACTCATCAGATCAAATACAAGCATGTTCTGAGTCACTTGAAGACATAGAGAACACATGTGTGGCACCTGTTCATGAGGTTGAATTGACTGAGTCAGAATATCCAGTAATGGGTCAAGTCTATCTTGATCCAATGGCTATTTATATGGAGAATTTTTTCATCACAGAGCCACAATGAATTCCTAGTATTTCTATTGTTTATCAGGTTTATAAAGCTCCATGTGATGAAGATAAGGCTGGAAATATCCACTACATGTCATTTACAATTTTGTTTCTAACTTGGGTGAAAAATAGTGAAAGGGCCAAGGTATTAGATCCAATATTTGATTGGTTATATTGGATATTTCATATTGATTGAGGTCGTTCATTCTCAGGTTAGAATCGGATGTATGTACATAAATAAGATCGTTAGATCAACATATTTTAATTATCAAATTTATAGTATTCAAATAATCTTGTTGGGAAAGCATGTGGTCTTTTTTATTTCCGTTTTACTTCAAAAAATCAGTCAAAGTCAGAATGAATAATCAGTTGGTTTCCAGTCACTAAGTTGCAAGACAGATCAAGATACAGGTTGTGGGATAAGCCCAATGGATAAGGCACTGATTTACGAATCCAGAGATCTGAGATTCTTGACACCTCTCGAAAGAGTTTCCATCCCCAGGTGGAGCCTATGTTGGGGTCCTATAATCATAGGTTATTTGTTTCTACAACTATCTGTTTGGCATTTCTCTCATTATGAATATGTCTGGTTTGTTAGGCTCGGTTAATTTCACTTCCCTCTCCCTCCATTTTGCCTGATCCTTCATCACGTTGTTGCATCCTTCATCCATCGTTGCGTTTTTCCGTCCCTTACCCTTCACTTCTTCACCACTTCGCCAATTTTATCCCTACATGAATAAACAAGCTTAGGTAAAAAAATACAATAGGTTAATATGTTAGTAATTAAATTAATATAGTTAGATCTATGTTAGACTTGTTAATAATTAATTAATTATTAATTAAATAATAAGTAGTAATTAATTCATATTTTTAAGTTAGTAATTAAGTTAGTTTATTAGAATTAAATGTTAATTAAAAAATAAACCAAATAAAAATATATAAAACAAAATATAAAAATTATAAATAAAAACACAATTAAAAATAAAACAAGATTAATATATATTAAAAAAAACATATAACGAAAAAAACAAATAATAAAAAACACAAATATTAAAATAAACAAAAATACATAATAAATAAAATATAAAACACAAATATTAAAATAAACAAAAACACATAATAAATAAAATATAATACAAATAATAAAAAAAAAAACTAAAATTAATCCTAAGTCTACCCGCGCATATTTTCGATATAACTCGAAACCCCCTTCTCGTCACATCAACACCTAGAGTGCAGTCAGTGGTATGGGAGGAACGTCACATCAACACCTAGGGGGTACGATCAAGTGGTATTGGGAGGGACACTTATCACCCTCTGGTTAACTCAGACCCCCCCTCCCAATACCTCTTACCACTCCTTGGGGTCCGAGTAAACCACTTACCCCTCCAAAATCGCCCTGCCAAAAAATCAAAACCGCTCTTTTCGCCAATTTGACCAGTCGTCTTATGAGATGGATTCTGGGAAAATGGAACCAATTTTCAAAATCTGAGATATTTTTTTGTTCATAATGGTCTGAATAAGAAAAACCTCTCCTATAATTTACACAGGTGTCAGGAGCAAGGAGAATCAAATCCATATTTGAACCCTATTTTTTAGGCTCCCATTTTTTCCAGTTTCAATCATGATTTTGCGGGAGCTGTTTCGGTGAACTGAAGATGAATTTGGAAAAACCGAAAGAGGTTTTCGTCCATCACATGATCATGTAAAATAAAATATTTCATTTTATACACATGTGTCATCGTTGAGGAGAAACAAATTTCTAAGTTGACCTCTTTTTCAACAGTTTGGCCCATCTTTCATGGCAGATAGTTCAAGATTTTCAGGAATTCGTTTCTATTTTTGGACAAGATGGTTGAATTCAAATTCCTAAGCTTGAGGGGTGATGTTTCCTATATATTGATGTAATTTTAATGCAAAATGGTTGATTGGTTTAGACTGGGAGGGAAGGATGGGATGGTAATATCACCATCTATTGTAAAGATGTTCAACATATCGTAGGTGATTTTTTTTGGATGAATACAAAGACGTGGTTGTCTCCATATTTTTGTGTCATGATCATGTGGTGAAGTTATTTGTTGATGTAACTTGTTACTCTCTTGTTTCACGTGATGTTTCTTTCTGTATTTTTTATGAGAAGATGATGTGGAGAATTTGTTCTTAACACCCTGTACTGGCTCAAAACAATATTTATGTTTTCTTCCAAGTTTGAATGTAGAATTTGGATAATCTCTACTCTGCATTTGAAATGACCCCTAATATTTTACTCTTTCCATCTCACAAATTATAAGGATCCACTAATGTGACTGTCTTGCCTGGTTACATATGTCTCTATATTGATTCATTTAATTATCTGTGACCTTTTGACTCCATTTAACCCAATGGCCGTCTTTTGTTGTCTCAACCAGAAACCCTAAAACAAAATCTTTTGTCCTCATAACTAGCCTAATATCTCATCTCAACAAATTTAAATCATATAGAGAGATCCCTCTCTGAGTCTTGGAGGGATAGATCCCTGACTCCAAGTGGTTTTGTGGTTAGCCCTACCGATTTTCTCCTCATCCTAGGAAATTATAGGGTGATAACAAATTTCAAGCAATGTAAGCCTACCTCAACCCAAGGGCATGGTTATATTATCGTCACAGTTCATTATTTCACTAAATGGGTTGAGGCTATGCCTACATTTCTTAATGATGGCTGAACTACAACAATATTTTTGTTCAATCACATCATCGCTCACTTCAGAGTCCCACAAGTGATTTCAATCAATCATGGATCCCATTTCCAAAACTATATAATGGGTGAATTTCACACCAAGTTGGGTTTTCGTCATGAAAAATTATCCCCTTACAATCCTCAGGCCAATGGAGAAGTTGAAGCCATCAAAAAAGTCATAAAGAACATGTTTCAATGCATGGTGGGGGTGAATAAAAACTCTTGGAATTTCTAGCTCTTCTTTTCACTCTGGGCTTATCATATTTCAGTTAAAACCACCACTGAATTTACACCCTTCCAATTGGTATATGGGTTGCAAGCAGTATTTCCGATTGAATACGATATTTCATCCCTAAAATTAGCCGTATAACTCCTACCCCATACTTTTTCCAAAGAAGAATATTTTTTATATCTAACAAGGTTCGATGAAACCCGTCAGGATGATGATCTCATTAATGAGACATACAAAAAATGCATCAAGACTCAATACGATAAATCCATTCAACTTCACACTTTTGTAGAAGGAGATCTGGTCCTGGTCTATGATGAAGATCATGACAAACATGGTGTAGGTAAGTTCAAACCTATGTGTCATGGGTCATACATCATGAAGCATGTTCTATGAAGAGGCACCTACGAGTTAGTGGATTATGACGAATTATCTCTCAGTGAGCCCCGAAATGGGCTTTACCTAAAAAAGTACTATGCATAGAATATCTCGCATGTGTGCTTTGTACATTATTGTACTATATTTTTTGGTTTGGTGTGTCTTTATTTTTGTGTGTGCAAGGTTTTTCCCCATTCTTTAAACCTGTGTTCTTGAATTCGAAGATGATAGCATCCTTTCCTATCTATTTCAAATTTGTGGAGCGCTAGTCGATATACCTAGAAAATAGCTTCTGCAACTTGGGTCATCTACCACTCTAGCGAGTTAGTAAGTTCAGGAGGAATTTGCATTGGATATGCAACCAATAGAGTTGCATAATATCATGCCATAATTGGACTTTTAATCAAATCTTCTTCTTTAAGTATATTTCAATTGATTATCAACCTTGATTCTCAACTCATGGTCCGTCAACTTAACCGTGAATACATCGTTCACAATCTAGTTTTGCTATGTCTCTATGTAAGGGTCCACTGTCTCAAAATATCTTTTGAATTATAAGAATATAGGCATATATCAAGAGAAATTAATACGATTACAGATTCGTTAGCAAATTATATGTTGGATCGGTACATCACACATAGATAAGCATGCAAGACATAAATCATGTAAATTAAAACATCACATCATTTAAAAACATAAGTAGCCATGAAAAATATCATATATATGTGTGTGTGTGTGTGTGTCTATATATAAAGTAGAAAAAGTGTGTGAAAATAAATCATCCAAAAAAGTACATAGAAGGGAAAAAATGTAGGCCATTATGCCCATGACATCATCATAAAAGACTACTATGACAAGAGACTCTACACGTCTTCCTACACTACATTGTGATCAACATAGCACACAACTACTCTGGCCACTCATTGTAGAATATGACTAAGGCTATCTGACACCCTGACTATGTGCCTCTGAAGGTGAAAAGGTACATTCCCTATCCTCATAGAGAGAACACCCATGGTAAATCCACAGAGGTTCCTCTCCACAAAGTCCTCCTACTGTGACATCAGCCTCCACTATTGCATGAACATCACCACAACATCCAAGTGCTCGAATCCATGCTAGACATGACATACCTCTATATGCATGATGAAAAAAAATGATTTAGATCCCTCATTGTACAACAAAAAAACACATATATAGATATAAAAAAGAAAACAAAAAACCATTGTTGCAAGGTCATGATATTTTGTATTTGACCTGAAGCATCCCATTGTGCCTCTTCGGGGAGTACTAAATATGCACTAACCATAAAATCAACCCCGACATAAGAGAAACCATTTATCACTACAAGTGGCCTTCTCCACCATGCGAAGAAGCCAACGATAAAATGAAAAATTTAGGTCTCATTCCCCAATTGAGGCTAGAGGCTCGTTCATCTCTCCATATGGGGATCGAATGCAGGGCACACTATCAATGCAACCTGTGGCTACATTTGTGGTACTCTCTCCAAAAATAACAAAACCAAGAAATATTCATATCCAAATTTCTTCTTCCTGTCAGTTCTTCACTTAGATATTTTCTCTTTTATATTTCTCAATAACCCTACACACCATTTATATATCCTCGAATCCAAGCTATAAACAACATACACTATCTAATATTTGGAAGCAAAATGGGCATTGGTGCTTCCTGCCATTTTAGTGATATCAAGGAGAATGGATTGAAGAGGTAGATACATCATGTCTTTGATGACGATTCTTCCCCCTTCTAATATTGATCACGACACACAATATTGAGAAAAATATGCATCTGTTGGAACTAGAGTAGACAAGTGTCTAGATAAAATTATGGGTTCTCCCCTCTTCGAGCACCACGTCAGGAAATACACGTCCTCAATGTCTATATCAAGCATATAATTTTTTATCTGAAACTCTTGCTCATCGATGTCCCATAAACCAATCAGATACTCAAGAAAAAGGACTTATTTTCTCATGTTTTGTAGCTTGAAATACTTTAGCAAGCTACAATTACATAGATATTCCCTCGCTTAAGGGTCTTGTAAGTTGACCATATCATCAAATTAATACTCTCTTTCCCTCCATTGAATCATATTGGCTAATAAAAACATACAAATCCACAAGAAAATCACATTAGTCAAGATTTCAAAAAGAGAAATTGCTTTCTCACAGCTGAAAATCTAAAAACAAATTCATTTTTTGTGCCCATCCCTCCCTGGAAGGAAAAACCAAAGTGCTAGCTCTCCCCTAAAATGCTTACCAGGGAGATGAGATATCGACCAGTGTCCCCCTCGATTAATTATGGGAGTGTCAATCATGTTCGGTGCTTTAAGGCATTCTAGATATCCAAAAGTCATGAAATAAAGGATAAAAATGAAAGATAAAGAATGCAAATGGATGAGAGGGATTAGACTACTAACCTAGTCCTGACACAATGGAATCCAGAATAATCACTCCAAAAAAGGGAAAACTCAAGAGGAAAGGGAAAATTGCAAAGTGAAAGGTGAAAATTAATTGATTTTTACCCTAATTGACCTTTTATCATTTCTACATAGAGTCATTTAAACCCTTTTTCACATTAGTAATGTTTATTTTTGAGTTTTTCCTAATTATCGTCGAGTTTTAAGGAACTGCTAACATTTTTACCCAGAATTATTTGTTTACGTAGGTATGTATGGAGCAGAGACTTTTTGATGACCTTATGACTATATTGAGAAAACTTCATCATAATTCGAGCTCATTAAAATATGAAGTCATATGTTGGGTGGTAGATAGCCCCTTTTTCCATCCTAGCAGACTAACTATGAAAAATGAACACTAGTAAATATCATCTAGAAGAGTTCTTTGTTGTATTACTTTATACCTTTTCAAAAATTGGAGACTAAAATTACGAAAAAGGAAAACCTCGGAGTCTTCTTTAATTTATTTTCAAACTCCCTAAAGATGAAAAAAGAACTGAGTTTTCCATCTTTGGACTTGTAAAACTACACCTTGAAGGGCCCATCTGGGAACGAACCCTTACTTATTATAATTCATTAAATAAAGGAAGAGGATATTATCGAAGGTGACTTATATATAGAATGTGTTACCCTCCTCGATCTCATTAAATGAAAAAGAGGTACTCATCTATCTGGATGGGGGAAAAATTGAAGGAAGTGGGTCGAGTTTCTTGAGATATTTTAAGGCAACTGTTATGGTCTCCCTTGAACAAAACACATGTTTTCACCTTACCATATACTTGGATAATCTATTTTCCTCCACATTGAACCAATCCTATTAGTCTTTCTACTCCTTTGGCCCATCCAAAGAATGTCCCAACATTTTCCACATTATTTTTTGGTCAATTCCGAGTCTATTCTTCCAGGTCTTATGTTGTGCCTCATTTTTGAAGGGAATTCCTCATCTCAAAAGTCATCCATCTACAATATTACCAGTTCCCATACCCATGTTAGTCCTTTTTTATCAGCTATATCTTATCACTTTCCTATGACAAGTTTCGTGTAAATTGATGGGGGATACATCAATTTACATGAAACTTGTAAACTGAAACGAAACAGAACTTGTAAATTGAAATGAATATGGAATATGTGTTTACATGTTCTTTTCTATGGTTGTTTTAATTTGCATAGATAAATTGATTTTGTTTAATCAATTATAGTAGAAGATAGTCGTTTGTTTCTTGTTGTTCATTACATGTACTTATTGGAGCTAATGGATTGGAGAATCTTGGACAAATGTCATAAATGAGGTACATCATACTTCCCCTCCTCTCTTTTTTCGATGGAAAAAATGAATCTATAGGAATGGTAGTGTCCAAGTGTAATTTTTTGTCTTGGTAGAGGGGTGTGTAATCCAAGGGAAAGTTCACCTGTCCGTAGGGGAATATTTCTGTAACACATGTCCACTTTCAATATTGGACATACATTTTACAAGAACATGTGCCAAACTATAAAACAACAATGGGCATGAATTCTCCGCACAACTAGTGCAAATACATAGTGATGGTTGTTCTAGCCATATGTCTCAATCAACCATTTGATCCAATAATACAATCGATCAAATAAATTTCTTTTTCTTAAACACTATACCAATGCCAATGAAAATATTAATGTAACCAAGTAACTATACTATGCATAGAGCACAAATTATGAAACATGATGCTAGATGTCGAACTGTGATAGTGAAGAAATGAAATATGTATCAACTCTCTGCACAAAATTTGAATATAGACCAAATTCTAAATAGACAAAACACTAACTCTATGTAGAATACACCTATGTCGAAATCACGATGAAATTTCTTGGTCAATTGCACAAGTCTCCATGCAACCAACTTTGCAAATGATAGACCATAAATTGCATGAATTCTCAGCACAAGCATCGAAATTCTACAATCCTTGTGCGCCTCACACAACTATAATTGGAATACTTAATATGTTCTATCTATAATCCTTGTGATGAGAACATACATAGGTCACCCTCCTACACCTCAAAAGTTCCAATAGTTTTTCGTATGTCATTGTGACAAGTGATGTAATTTGAAAAATAGATCATTGATATATAACAAATTGATTTTCTCCCATTAAGGAGAAGACACGACACACCTAGAAACAATTCCAAGAAAATATGTTGTCTACATTTAAAATTAGATCGATGGTTTTTTATTATGGCTATTGCTACTTGAAAAGTATTTGATATGTGTAAGAGACATTTTAGAAAATTTCCATCCTACTCTTCATCTTCTCGTAATTCTAGGTTTGTGAGCTATTTGAGCAATCTTCTTGTCATGATCCTTCTTACATTCCCACTTTTGAGGTTGAAAAACCAATTCTATATGTTCATAACCAAGGATGATTTTAGGGGCTAAATTTCGCTCATGCGCTAATTTTCCATGGTTTTTCCCCAAAAAAGATTCTCTATTCTAAAAATGATTCACCCAAATTCTATAGGATAAAATTATTTGACCTTAAAAATCGCCAAAATTTTATACAAACTATATACAATCCTAAGAATTTTGAATATTTTTACAAAAATATCGCCAAACATTTATAGTTGGCATATGAATGATTACTAAGATTCGCCAAGGTTTCTACATTTTAAAATAAATTTCCATCCTTAAAATCATCCATGTTCATAACTATACTTCGTACACTTAATACGATTTTCTTTTTAATCCTTGTGTGGATAACCTACACCGAGCACTCTCCTGCATTGCTACACTTCCACGCTTCTGCATTTCCAATAGTTCTGCATCGCTAAGTGTCACAAGCGATGAAATTTACAATATAGATGTGTGATTTATCATAAATTGATTTTCTCTGATCTAGGAAGAAAATGCTTCCATCTAGAAGCACTGGAAATAAAATGCATTTCTTATTTGTACACTGCTCAATGGTTTTTTCTTATTTTTATTGCTATTTGAAAGGTAGTCTATATACATGTAAAATATTTTTTTCCCGATGTCAATTATGTTGTTGGCCTTGACGAAATGAAATTTTTGCAACCCATTTATCTTTTTACAATATGTAAAAGAAAAAAAGTTTTTTTATGATGGACATCAAGAATATCTCATTCAACCATTTGATGCAGCGATACAATTGATAAGAGAAAATTGATTTTCTTAAACACTACATCAATGCCAATGCAAATATGAATGAAACCAAGTAACTGTACTATGCATAGAGCATAAAATATCAAACAGGATGATAGATGCATAACTATGTATGTGTTGAAACAAAAGACCTATCAATTCTCTGCACATAATTTGAATATAGACCAACTACTAAATAGACAAACTACCAGCTTTGTGCAGAACTGTTGACGACATTACTTTTTCAATTGCACAAGTCTCTATGTAACAAAATATGCCAATTCTAGACCATAAGCTGCATGAATTCTTAGCGTGGATATATAAATTATATAATCCCCTTGCATCCCACACAACTATACTTGGAATAGCTAAGATAGTATATTTCTAAGCCTTGTGATGAGAACCCGCACAGGTCATTCTCTCGCATCTAAAGATTTCCAATAGTTCTGCATGTGTCATTGTGAAAAGAGATATAATTTGTAAAATAGATCACTGGTCTATAATAAATTTATTTTCTCCCATTTAGGACCAAACATGACACATCTACAAACAATGGAAAGAAAATATGTTGTCTATTTGTAAACTTCTCGATGGTTTTTTATTATGGTTATTGTTATTTTAAAAGTATCTTATATGCGTAAAAGAACTTTACTTTCCCATTTTTTATGTTGGACAGAATATTTGCAATAGCCATATCTTTGAACTCTGCATAGATATTTGTCTCATACAATACAAAATCTCTAAATGAATTTTATTTTCTTTCAAATCTATCAAAATTAATTGGTCACAAATCCATGAAATATCATCAAATTACATCATCCATCACAATTTGTTGTGTAGATGCATGGAAAAACATGACCATACCTATCATGGATTATCCGCACAAGCATTGGAAATACACAGTACTCATTGTGTCAAGGATACTGATCTACTACTATCGAGATGTGAAAGAAATAGTTTCACAAAGTACCTCCATTTATGCATAGAAAAATCCTCTAGTAAAACAATAGAATGGTCATGTTTCTAAACCATATGTGCCTATGTTACAATCAAACCCCCAACAAAAAGAAAATAGTTCGAACAGAGTGCAATGCACCAACCTAAAAAACAAAATTTCTCTAAAACACATGCAAAATAATGCATTTATCCCTAACTCTATACCTACACTATCTCTATAGCATCAATCAATTGCAAAACAAGGTGAAAAATACAAGCTGGGAAGAGGGAAATGATAAATAAAAATCAATACCTAATGATCTACAGAAGCATTGATAATATATAGCATTGATTGTGTTAATGATACTCATCTATCACTGCCAAGATGCGCAATACATAGCCCCATCAAGAAGTTCCATATGTTCATAGAAAAATCCTTCGAGCAAATTGCAAAATGGCCATTTTTCTGAATTATATCCGCCTACACTACAATCAAACCCCCAACAAAAAACATAACAAATGCAACATAGCACAATTCACCAACATAAGAAAACAACATTTTTCTACAACACATGGAAAATAATGCACTTCTCCCTAAATTAACACCCACACCATGTTCATAGCATCATTCAATTGCAAAACAAGATGAAAATACAAGCCGATAATAGGGAAATACAAAATAACAATCAAGAACTGCTTTTCCCTATCATATAGCATACAATGGACATGATTTCTTACACTCTAGCACATATCTCCATGACCACATAATTATCACTCTTTGAACTCACCACTTCCAACACTCACAAATCAATAATAACTTAGTCTCTTTGAACAATAACATATGACATAATAAACAAACCCACTAAGCAATCCCAACCAAAAAAAAAAAAAAACTAATACAACCACAAAACAATACACCCTCTCTCCCACTCACCTTTGACTACCTTCAGATTACATATTCCTTGTAACAACCCCTATCCCAGTTGACTTTCTCTTGGAAAAACCAATGACAGAGCAAAAGCAACTACACCTTTCACAAAGAAACCTTTATGGAAAAAAAACACAACATCAAAACAAAATATCTTCTCTCCTTGTTCATCTTCGACTATTTTCAACCTATACAATCTCTAAAACAAACACCATCTGACTTGACTTGCATCTGGAAAAACCAACAACAAAACAAAGCCAAATGTGTTATGCAGAAAGAAAACTCCATCGAATAACAACTACACAAACCAATTACAAAATACATGTATTAATATGCCGACCGACTGGCTATAGGAAAGATACTTGATGCATGAGACTCCTTACCCACCTTGCCTTCCTCACTTATAGAACAATATAGAATTAAAAAAAAATTAAAGCTCATTGTAATCCGTGAAAGCCATCCAAGGGAAACATGTCCAACAATACAAATAAATAATTCCATATTTCGTATAGTAAATATATATGCATCTTGTCTGTCTCACCGTTTTTAATGCAACCAACTACCAAGTAACATTTATAAAGCTTCATAAACTTTCATGTTCTTTGAACCATCCACCAAACCTGCATAATTAAATTATGTATTCAATTGTCGTCGTCATCTCGGTAATACGATGTTTTTTTGAACAACTAATCAGAACACAAAAAAAATATTTAGATCGCTCCCAACAAAGTTTAACTTTGGAAAACAACACCAATTTTTTGGTCAACATGAATAAAAAAAACACAATCGATGCAAAGAATTATTGGTATAGTCCCATGCCTTCGGCGGGGACTAATAATATACTGAAAAAATATCTTAATGGTCATTGAAATCAAATCTTCTAAAATAACATATTTATGTGAAAAATGGGTATATGACTGACATAGTCAAAATTTTGAGTAATAAAATTATTGTTCTCAATCACTTCATGGAAATATTCAATGAGAAGGAACTAGAATCTAAATTCTTCAAAGTTCGAAGATGGATTCTCATATTCCTCTTACAAACCGTTTCCTAAAACCCCATTAATATCATAACCAATTTGGTTACCAGAGCCATCAATCTTCTTCCTTGGACCCTACCATTCAAAAACATCTTATCACTAAAATCCCTAGGATCAATGTGCAACCCAAAATTCATAAAGATTATGTCCCTCTTAGACCCACAATTAGCACAATATGATTTCCCATATATTCCCTTTCCCACTTTCTCACTGAGAGCCTTCAACCTTTCATTGGAAAAAATCCATTAATCATAGACTCCTCTGATTTTATTCAAAAAATGAAGCATCTTCACCTTGATGAATATGACATTACGGTTATATTTGATATTCTATATTTATTCAAAAAAATTATTGTGTCAGAATCTCTTGACATGATCTCCAATTTGGTTAACCCGAAGACCCTTAACCTAATTAAAATTTGTCTCACCTCTACCTTATTCACCTTTAAAGGATCCCTATATGAACAAACTGAAGGAACAACCATGGGCTCTTCCTTATATCTTGTGGTTACTAATATTTTTATGGAATTTGAGACCCTAGACTTACACAACTTTCATCTCGAGCCCAAATGTTGTTTTCAGTTTTTTGATGACACATTTTTCGCATGTCCTCATGGGAACCCCATTTTGGTCGCTTTATTTGATAATCTTAGTAGCATTTCCCCTCATTTTCAATACACTATGGAAATGCAAACATACAATTATCTTCCCTTTTTGGATGTTCTCATCTCTCTTCTTTCAAATGGTTCCCTCACCCACCAATTTTACCAAAATAAGATGCATATTAGTTGATACCTTTATGCCCATTCTCACCATCGTCCCACACAAAATTCTTTTGTTTTAAAAAATTTGGTCACTCGAGCCATCTGAATCTCATCTCTCGAATTCCTTGAGAAGGAAAATTCCCACTTGACTAAGAGCCTTGTAGCCAATGGTTACTCTACCTCCCAAATCAATAAATCCTTTTTCTCATCTCAAAATTCAAAATCCAAAAATCCTCCATCCTCTTCTACACCCTTTGCACACCTCTCTCTCCCCTACATCCAAGGTATCACTTACCATATTTCTAGAATTTTGTTGAAAATGAATATCATTTTTTTTAAACCATTCAAAACCCTTAAGAAACTCTTCAAAATTGTTAAGGACAAATCTGACCTTATGCTTGGCCACGGAGAATACCAAATTCCTTGCTCCTGTGGTAAATCATACATAGGCCAAACCGACGGATCCTTTAAAGCTAGAATCAAAGAACACATAGTTGACACAAATCACAAACGGATCCCTAAGTCAACTATTTATGAACACTCCTTTAAATATAATCACCTAATTTAACCAAACCAAAATTCTTACATGAGCACAATATCACTCTTACCATATCATTAGAGAAGCCCTAGAAATCTAAAAATACCTCCTTAACTTCAATATTGAAGATGGATAAACTCTCAATTTTCAGTGTAACACATGTTCTAAATCATTACTCCCAACGATGTCTAAGAAGGTATACATACCCTACCCCCCTCTGGATTTGAACCCGTGACCTCTTAAGAGGAAACACATGTTCTTAACCATTAGGCCCACTCAGACTGTTATATATATATACTTTTAAATAAAAATTAAAAAAATATGATATATTTATATATTTTTAATTATCTCTAAGATGTTAAATTAAAAATAATAAATGTAAAATTTAATTTCTTCCATATATATATTAATTATCTTATAATTATAAAAACCAAAATATTTTATGGTTTTTTTTTTTAAATAATTTAATATATTAAAAACTAGATTATTATTATTTTTTTAAATGAAATAATCAATGTATAAATGAAGTATCTTAAATAA
The DNA here is from genome assembly GCA_010110895.2 of Picea sitchensis. Lineage (NCBI taxonomy): Eukaryota > Viridiplantae > Streptophyta > Pinopsida > Pinales > Pinaceae > Picea > Picea sitchensis. The sequence goes on along the minus strand of SNQJ01S0012203.1, from coordinate 108,705 downwards.
ACATTTTTCACATTTTATTTTCAAATAATATTTTTTTCATTTAAATTAAAGACAATCAAGCAAATACCGATTTCAAATTCAAAATCGTTTGAGTTTGGTGATTACGTATATATTAATAGTTATCATCCTCTCATGTATTACAAATAAGAAGAGATATTTCATTTATTAATGTGTTATTTTTTATTATTATTATAACTATTATTTTATGGTTTAATATTTATGTTAATAAATTTAAATAAGTTTGAAAATATTTGAAAAATAAGTAATTTAATTTTCTCTCATATTATGAGATATATTATAATTATCTCCAATTATAATTATCTTACATTATAATATATATTGTAATTATTTAAAATTGTAATATATATATATTATAATTATTTCAAATTATAATATATATTATAATTATTTCAAATTATAATATATATTATAATTATTTCAAGTATTATTATTATTATTATTTTATTATAATTATATATTATTATATTAATAATGTTTTTTATAATCTAATAAAAAGTAAATGGACAATTTTTTTCTTTGTTTAAAATAAAATTGATAAATAAAATTTAAAAATAATTAATAATAAAATAATATTTCAATATAAAGCATAAATAAAATATTTCAATATCATTTTTATTTATACATATATAAAGCAATTAAAAGTAATTTTTTTTATTGTGGAAATAGAGTTTGGCACATAACATAAATAGAGAAAAATCCATATTAACTATATAACTAGCAGGAAGAATTTTCTTTTTATTGAATTTTTTTACCCCTAAAAATATTTAATTTTCTTATAATATTTAATGTTAAAATGAATTTATGTTAACTTATTGTAATTTAAATATAATATATATCTGTTATATTTTTTTATTATTTATAATTTATGTTTTTTTATCTCGAATATAAACCCCGTAGACATACCACTCGCTCTAGTCAATTTGGTTTATCCTACTATTATAAGAAATCCCAGAAATCCCGCTCGAGCTATTGGCCCGTCCTTTAACATGTATCTAATGGTGTGGAATAGAAAAACATTAGAAAAAAGTCACTAATATTTCGTGTTGCGAAAGGAAAAACATGAATCTGCGAAAAAAAAAAAGCCAAGAAAATATGCTTCTTACTGTAAAAAGTTACACGCGACATTGATGGGAATCAAAGAAAGATGCCTACAAAATCAATAAATCATAGCATCTCAATCCGAGAAAAGCATGATAGTTTAAAAATTCGTTGTTAAACTTTGGAGCTTCCACGTGCATTGTAAGGAAATGTAAATTAAAAGAAAACTTTGCCATTGGATTACAGAAACGTCATTTAAAGGAAGACTAATCAAAAGATTCATTGCAAACATTGTAAAAGGATAACGGTCAAGATCTGTCTCGAGTACAAGAGCACTCTCCTATCTTAGTTAAAGAAAAATTAGTTAAGAAGATTTGCAAACAATCACACGTTTTTTATTATATTATTATATTATATATGTAAATTTAGATACAATATATTTATATAAGTGTTGTTGGATCCAACTTATTTTAAACATAGAGAGAGGTTGAGAGAATATCTCAACAATCTCCAACAAACTTAAATTGATTATAATGTAAGCATTAATTCTAATACTTACTTTACTTGAATCCAAAAACACCATTTCACGATGATATTTTGAACTAACCTTTTAACTTTATCTTTTTTTTTCTTAAAAAATTCATACTCATTATATTAATATTATAATTTTTCATACATACCTCGTCAATAATGCCGGTTCCAATAGGCAAAAATCTAGTATTCAGTCGAAAGACCTTCACACTTTCGTCCATCCACATAGTATCAAACTATAACGGTACCTTGAAGAATGGTTAGTTGGGAAGGGATTTATTTCATTTTCCATGTTCACCAATGAACTCGAAACACGCTATGTCTTCCATGTGTTATGATATTTCATTTTTCATGTTGCACTCGATACACGCTAGATCTTCAAACAACTTCAACACCTTTTATCTTTGTATGGAGAGAAGCTTGGTGTCAAGTGCCAAATATGTTCGTATGTGTAAAGATAATAAAATAAAATGTATGTTCGTATGCGTAAAGATAATAAAATAAAATGAGAAAGACATAATATGAGAATCCTTAGAGTATTTTTTCCACATAGGCGTCTCAGGCGTCTCTCGCTCTATTAGAAAAAAAATTGCAATTTATACCTTGAGTCCCATTGAATCATGGAAATTATTGAGATCGGTAATGTCCAAATCTTGTTTTTATAATTTCAAATGGGAATTTTGAAGGAAGTGGGAGTTATATAGGTCTTAGATTCTAAGAAATATTTAGAGGTTAAATTGGGTGTGGGCATTTAAATTGTTTTGATTTCCTTATTAAAGTTTTTGCATTATTTTTACCTAAAAAAATAACTTCAAATGTATCATGTTGGGCTTCATCTATATGCTAGGCATCATGGCCATGGCCCTAGGTGTGACTTACACTCTCCGTATGATACATTGAGCTTTTTTTCCACAGGTTTGGATTTATCAATAAAATACTTTCATGTAGGGACTTGCTACTTTGCAGCTTTCCGTTGTATCATGTTGGGCTCCATCCACACGCTAAGCATCATAGCTATGGCTATGGCCCAAGGCGTGACTCACCCTACTTATGACACATTGAGCTTCTCTTCCATCGGTATGGACTCATTAATAAAAAACTTTCACACAGGGACTTGCTACTTTGCAATGTCCGTTGTCTGAATCTCAAGCCTCAAGCCTCTTTTGTATAGCCCATACACTTTGATCAAAGAATATAATAACAACGTGGCTATTTTTGGCAGTCCTTAATACTCTAGAATGTGTTCCAAAGATCAATGTTGAAGTTATCGGGTGATACATGCCATCTTTGCTTGATACTTTGTATTTTCTCTAAATTGTATGAAATTTGTATATTGTACTAACCAATCACAAATCCCTTCACTAATAAATGTGTGAAGTTTTTGTTCTATATTAAGTATAGACAAATATTTTAGTATATATTTATGTATTATGGACTAGCTATATATGAATGCATCTTAGGATGAGCATATTGATTTTTACATTGATATGGTGAAATCACAAATATTAATGTATTTTTTTCTTGAGTGTTTTTGTGTCCTTATTATTAGAAGAAATTATCAATACAACATTATATATAATTAAGAAATATTTATAGTGTAATATGGAGTGAGTTAAAAAGTGGACATATTCAATTTTTGTAGTGGGTTTATTTTTATTTTTTTTAAAGGAAAAGTTCCTTCACCCCAAGGAAAAAGATCCATGGTAAAAGTTCTCATCTATCAAGTAAAACTATAGTTTTTGGTATAATTTCTACTAGATTTGGGGAAAAATTTCAAAGGAAAAGAGGTTGCGTCAAGCGTTTATCCACTATTTAACTTATTTCACTTGATATTTCCTAGGTTGAATTTGTTTAAAGTTTAATGGTCAAAATTCCCATCAACCAAGTAAAACAATAACTTATGAAAAAACTCGTACTAGATTTGGGGAAGAATTTCAATGAAAGAGAGGTCATGTTTACCTACTATTCAACTTATTTCATTTTTTTTTTAATTAAAATGTTTATATATGTGATTGGATAAGAGTTATTTTTTATTATTCACTCATAATAAAAAAATAAAAATAAAATATTACATGCAAGTTAGGTCAATGTGAGGTGGAAGTTTAAATTGACGATGGGTGGCTATAACATCCCGCTCTTTCATGCCCTGAGAGAACTTATTCTTTGAGGGCATTTGCTTGTAAGTGATCCAGATTATTATACCATTGGCCCTTGATTTTTATTATGAGGCATTATGGATGTGATTATATGTTATTTTGTTGTATTGACTTAGACAGGTGCTATTGACTCGGTTCTCCTAAGTGTGCAAGATTTGGACCTCGAGGATGTTGAGGCATCGATGAAACCCTTGGACTCTGGATCGAGTCAAGGAGTGGACTATTGGGGTTTGCTTGTTGTATATATGACATCTGTGCATATGATTAGATGATATGATTATGATATATTTCTGACATCATTCGCTGATGATGCAGGTTGATGATAGCTTGCCGACCAGACTCACATGTGGAGTAGAGGGGTCACGCACGACTACCAGAGATGATGAGGGAGAGGTGTGGACAACAACCCTGCCATAGCCTACTAGCACTCATGTCGTGGCTCGAACTGTAGGTTAACGACTACCTAATTCGAGAAGACCCACAATATCGTGGGGGTAGACTACGACAGCCACTCACGATGATTCTAAGGGGCGCGCAATAAGACAGTGGCCTTATTCCTTAGAGGCCCTTATTCTCCCATAAGATCACATGGCAGAGTATTGACTCCAGGTTTTTTTTATGTCTACCAAGTCAGTCAAGAGGCAATTGGCATCCTTGGATCACGTGGTGCGTCCTAAAGGGCACATCGCACAAGAAAAATGGAAAGAGGCGAGTGGCACCCTTGGAGCATGTAGTGTGTCCTGAAGGGGGCGTCGCGCAAAAGAAGCTGAAAGACAGGAGTGGCACCCTTAGAGCACCTAGTGCGTCCTGAAGGGCACGTCGTGTTGTTTTAATAAATGGATAAACCTAGACGGCCTTAGGAAGAATAACATGTTAAGGAAGATTTAAAACTTTTCCTGAAATATAATGTTGCTCAGCCTAGGAAAATGAAGTCTAGGTCTAAATGATACTTGTGATAAAATTTTTATCTTTTAAAGAAAATAATAAAAATAATAAAAATAATTTAATAATAATGATAATCATCATTCTGCTTGTGACAAGAAGAGGGGGGTAAGCAATTAAATTGATTTATAAAAATCTTTTGGGATAAAAAGGGGAAATAATTGTTTTATTATAGTATGCTAATTAAAAATTTATTCATTAAAAAGAAAAAGGGAAAAAGGGGTAAGTTTCTGCACATGCYTTTTTGAGTTTTAAATAAAAAGGGAAAGAGGGAAATTTAAAAGATTTAGGAAACTAGGAAAAAGTGGGAAACATAAAAGAAAGGGGAAACAAGGAAAAATAAGAAAGACTAACTTAGTAAGGTATCTAGCATTTAAGAACTTTCTAAAATCAAACTCAACTAGTAAATTAGTAAGAGGGAAAGTCATTAAAACTTGTAACGGAATATGGGGACACTTAGAAGCGATTCTAGGAATGATTTTAGGTGGGTGAGCGAAATATGGGTAATTAATTAATTAAGGAAATTAATTTTTGGTGCAATGAAGGGGATGGGTGACACATGTACGGGAAGGATTATTATGAATTAAATTATTGAACAATAAATCAAAGGGATTTTGGGAAAGTAATTGACTTAGAAAATATATATAAAGGAGGGAGGATGAGGATAATGGATCTCTTTTGTTATGTGTAACGTTACGCTACAAAAAATTAGACTTGACTGACTTAGCTTGTGGGAGTTGGGATACCCAGCTTAGTGAGGAGTGGTATCTCGGCCTTGCGAGGCAATCTGGGAGCTAGTTGATTCTCTAGTTAGTGTGTGTGGCCCCTTTGCGGCTCGGGGGACTAAGGGGGAAGAAGAGTATCCCTAGCGTTGGATGGGAGGTACCGGTGAAGTCTCATCGGTCGACAAGTGGGAGTTGCATGGAGCATGCCGGACATAAACTCATAGTGGATGACTTGGGATACGGTATGCTTCCTTTATTTATGCATGGTAGATTGTTAGTACGATTAAGCTTTTAGTTCTGTATGTTTAATTGGGTAAGAAAATGATTGTATTAGCATTCTAGTTGATGACTAAAATTTCTCCCATAGCCTTTAGCTCGTTGTTGATTGGATTCCCATGGCCTCGATCCCTAGATGTCTTGACCATCCTATGGTTTATTGATTTGTGATGATTTCGATTATTTATGCCTTCGTCCATAGCTCATCAGTCCATGCCTCAGAAGTCAGCCAGGAGCCTGATCTACGGTCATCACTTCAATGTTAATAGACCTATGAATCTAAACGCCCTCCTTTTTTGTGCGTGGATGATGAGCGAATGATGTTTTTGTCAGTCGTCTACCTCTGTTGGTTGTTCCTGGTCAAGTGATTGTCTTGCACCTTGTTGCGATTGATTACCTCTGTGATTGTTATTCCCTTCCTTCCGCAATTCGCTTATTACCCTCTGCGTTTGAGGAAATGATCTCTGTGTTTTAATGCCTTCCCAACGAATTTACCGTGTGGTTTTTTTTTTATACTTCTGGTCTGCCTTTACTTTGCAAATTTTACCTTACATTTTTCAACCATTGGACTGCGATTTTCTTTAACAACTCAGCTATAGAATGTGTTTTGTTCTCAGCCTTTAGACTGCGATTTCACCCTTCTATTGGACAACGATTTCGTGCTTCTATTTCACAGCTATTTCTTCCTACCATTGCACAACAATTTACTCCTTCCTTGCACGGAGATCCCATGACACACAACGAACTAACATTTTTCTCAGCAAAATCTTTATTGTTTTGATTTGGTTAGACAAAAAATATAATTGTATAGAAAAAGAGTTTAATTAGATAGCAATTGGATTTGTATACACAGTGTTTTCATCGTTTTGACCGCATTATATACATAGTTTAATTCCTGGAGAAATTCCTTTAGAGTTGTTAATCCTTTTAAGAAAGTGATATCCTGACAGAGATTGTACATTTAAACCTTTGCTAATTTCCTATTATATTATTATTACATCTTTATGGGACAGCGATACACTACGTTTCCGGTTAGCATATTATTCTGTATATATATTGGATGGACAACGATTTATTACACAAGCTTCACACCACCATCTTCGTGGCACACACACAACCTTCAAACCATGATTTCATGGCACTCTACACAGTATTGCAACCATGCTTCCTTGGCGAATTACATAGGGTTACCCCATGACTTTTTGGGTGAACTCACCCAACCTTCATGGTGCATTTTTAATATGAGCATGACTGCATTTTAAAATGGTGTGTAAGGATGGATTTTAATTAGCAGATTTAATATGCTTCTTATTCCATTTAATCCTTTTAATTATATGTTTTTATATGCTTATTTAACATGCATTTTCATCCTTTAGATACCGACGAATTTAAATTTAGAATCTTGCATTTTAATGCTCTGAATTGAATTGAATTTTAATCCTTTAGAAACTGGTGTTTTAATGCTCGGATATAGTCATTGAATCTGGCATTTAATTCTCTGAATTGAATTGAATTTTGATCCTTTAGAAACTGGCATTTTAATGCTCTGATATAGTCATTGAATCTGGCATTTAATGCTCTTAATTGAATTGAATTTTAATCCTTTAGAAAATGATGTTTTAATGATCTGATATAGTCGTTGAATCTGGCGTTTTAATTCTCTGAATTGAATTGAATTTCAATCCTTTAGAAACTTGCGTTTTAATGCTCTGATATAGTCGTTGAATCTACAAGATGCAAGTTAAATTCTTACAGGAAGACAACATAGCTCTAGGTTATGAAAACAGTCAGATTCAGTGCATTCGACTAAGGACGTGAAATAGTAAGCATTTACAAATGGTGGCCAACCATTGTAATAAATTGGATAAGGTTTCAATTCTTTAGAATTTATTTTCTTGGTGGAAATACGAATTGTAGCAAAGTCAAAATATCAAACATGGCAGTGAAGCTAAGAACTTTAAAGTCAAATTTTAATGTTAAAGTGTTTTCAACCATCTTTAGATATCACAATTTTATATTAATACTGGATTCTCTAAAGTCGACTTAGGCGCTGAACGTTAAATAGCTTGGGTATCAGACCGAATAATAAATCTTAGATTATGCAAATATTAAAACCTTCAGTATAAGTGTAAAGTACCAAGCTTTTTACATACCTAATTTGTGTAATTTAGTTATGTTCATCTTGTAGCATGTTCTCCTTAAGGGATGTAACAAATAAAAATGGATCTCATAGCAATTATTGTGAAAGATTGCATAAGCATCAAATCCTATCGATTGGGGTCCCGTTTCAAGCTTGGTTCACTCCGAAGGGAGATGCACTTATGATTTCCAAGGAAGCAAGTTCAACTTCGTGGATGGATATTTTAGGAATGTTATATTCACCAAGTTTCCCCGGGCGTCGATTGGGGCTTGGGTTAGTCATCTGGGGATTCGACCGTGCAGTCGATCTCCTAGTGCATTGGTTTTCTTGAGTCATCGGTCCAGTTAGGATTGTGTTTCTCTAGGGTGATCATCGCGCCTATCACCTGGGGACGACATGATCCTTGATGACAGGATCATGGCACGCCCTATTGGATAGAGGTGAACGATAACTTGACCGAAGTCTGTGCTTCTCGTGTGAGTGTTGTTGATCGTTGATCGTTGTTGTTAGTGCTTGAGTTGTACGCCTTCATGCGTTTGGTTTGCGCGCCTTAAGGTTCTAGTCTTTGGTCGTCAAGACCGTTGTGTCGGGAGGGGGATGTTGTCCCTTAGCTTGTAGGTGTGGGCACGATCGCGTCGGGTGGGTAGTTGTTTATCCTGGTTGTTTTACGCATGTTTCTCCCAACTGCTCTTGTGCCAGTGCGTTGAGTCATAGTCGTATGTTGCATGTCAGTGGCGTGGTGCTAGCCATCAGGTACATTGTCTATCAATAATCATTGTGGTCATCTTGTTAAAAAAAAAAAAAACATTTCGCACTTTTTGCTTCGCTTGTAGTCGTAACGATACGGGGTTGTTACAGTGGATTGAATGGAATTTCTTTTCATACTTTTCATCTCACGGATCATCAAATTGTTGTGCATACTGTTCCATCTCTTGAACGACATAATGTGAAACTTATTTAGCAACAAGCTGNGGTCGTCTTGTTAAAAAAAAAAAAACATTTCGCACTTTTTGCTTCGCTTGTAGTCATAACGATACGGGGTTGTTACAGTGGCTTGAATGGAATTTATTTTCATACTTTTCATCTCACGGATCATCAAATTGTTGTGCATACTGTTCCATCTCTTGAACGACATAATGTGAAACTTATTTAGCAACAAGCTGCAACAAGATAATAGCCATCCATAATTTCTTATGTAGTTTTCATTTCTACCTTGGAATCAACATTTGGGTTGACAATATATCCTTTTGTTTTCATAGGGACAAGTAGCAACAATAGTGAGAGTTAATTTAGTACATATTTTCTTTAAAGCCTTTCGATAGGTTTTCTTCTATAAGAAATATATAGGGTCAATTTATGGTTTTTTTCATAATTTAGTGCTTCTAAACAATTAGAGCTTCCTTAATGGACAAAGATTGATCTATAGAAGGTTCTTTATTCTATAACACAATTTGAATTGGCAATTTCAACCATGATAGTGACACACAAAAGACAACTCACAACATACTTGTCTTCCACCAAGTCCTCGCATAAAGAAGCTTCTTCAAATGTGACAATAAACAAAACCAACAATCCTAAAATTTTAGAAGATGAGAAAAAGCCTCGAACTCAATCCTCATTAGCGAAAATTCCATGTCTTTCAACCACTAGACCAAGACCAACTGGGAAAACAATCAATGAATTCTTGTATAGCTACAATAGAGATGAGTTTAGTATAATTTGTGTGTGCCATGGTACGACCAACTGGGAAAACAATCAATGAATTCTTGTATAGCTACAATAGAGATGAGTTTAGTATAATTTGTGTGTGCCATGGTACGCTCTTTTCACTTAGAGATTATGTATATTTTAGGTCATATAGACCTTTCACTTCCATTTTAGGTAATATTGACCTTTCACATCATGATAGATCATAGTTGTCCATCCATATCCATCTATAAATGGGAGAATTTAGTAGGTTATATTTTTTTTATGCACACCAATGTTTGTTTTGTTGATGCTATAGGTTATGCTATTGGTTCAAGTTTGATAGAAAGTGATTTATCTTGCTTGCTTATATAATTTGAAAATTTTTGGGGTTGAAATCCCATATTACATAGTATATATAGGTATGTAATTTTGGCTAGGTAATCCATATATAATTTTTATTCCCACACTATTTAGAACATATAGTTATTAGCATCAATTAGAATTAACACGGTCTTGGTCAAGGTATTTAGAACATATACTATTTAGAACATATAGTTATTAGCATCAACTATAATTAACACGATCTTGGTCAAGGTGTTGGAAACCTAGAAACACATCTACCCTCTATCTGCGCCCCTTTGCCTACTTCATTCGTACCAGTCTGTCCTGAGCGCACCTGCATTGTTCTGTGTGTCATACCCGACCATTAGGGTTTCATATTGTTGGATTTCATTAAGAATTTTTGGTGCTGATCGCTTTTCGTTTCGGACTCTGATCCTTGTACAAATACATTGGAAGTTAAAGAATTGACGAAACCATTGGAATTTGCATCGTCCAATTCTTTTGGGCACGGGACATTCAAGTCGATCCCCGCTACTCCAGTCACAGAAAAAAAATAAAAACTCAGGTCGATTCATCGTTGAAACCAATGTACATTGATCCTCCTGCAATCCAATAGCGATGGCATTTTCTACAAAAATGTTGTGACTACTTAACGTCCTAATTGTTGAAGTAACAGAATCCTGTCTCTAAACCATGCCAATGAGGGTAGACCAATGGTGTTGATGGTTCCGATCGAGCTCTCTCGACGGGAATTTCAAATTTCCGGTTGGTTCTTCAACCTCTCTCCATGATTTGGTTATTAACATCTTCAACTCAAGCCGCCAGGAGCTCATCTATGGAGAGATTAGGGTCCAGGCGACGAGATTTCAACAGGAATTTGTGGGCACGGTTTGTGTCTCCGGCTGTGATGGCCGCTTTTGCCTATGTTTAGGCATTCCAAGGCGTCGCTCGTGTTGCTATCCATGGATACTTAGCTTGCAATAAATCTGAATCTGCTTCAATATTTCCATGACAATACCGCTCTGTAACTATAGAAGATTATCAAAAAATGAATCGACGCCATTGTTTTAACATAACATTCTTGGGTGGTTGAATTGCTGTAGAGGGACCTTGTGCTAAAGAAAAATATATCACAACCAAATTTGGGCTTTGATTCACATGGTATCACAACCCAAGATGAATCACGTTGTGAGAGCCGGCCAAAGACAAGCTCGTTTACAACTATCTAAGTTGATTTCATAACCTCCAAAGACAAGTTCGAGTCAAGTGTCCCAGTTTATGCTGCCCATATAATGCATTCGACAAATATTGAGATTTTATAATCTGAGGTGGGGGATTTTTCTAAACCTTGGCCATTTTGTTTGTCATTATTTGGTTTATTTCGTATCTAATTATTTCCACAATTGTAGTATTATTCCAGTCTGTCATTTTATTGTATTTGTGTAGAAAATTCACAAACGGAGTGTGGGCCCTTTTGTTTATCATCATTTGGTTTATTTAGTATCTCATTCTTTCCATCATTCCACTCTGTCATTTTATTGTATTTGTGGAGAAAATTCACAAACTTAGTGTGGATGATTCAGGCACTAGCAAAGCTCGTACCACCTATATATTTGTGGATCTAGTGCATGCCATTGGTTATAATGACCGATAAGTCGTCATCCAAGTGCATTGACGTGCCAATATGAATATAAAGCCATTCCTCATAGAACGAGCTCCTTCCTAGTCCAGAACATATGGAACTCCTAAAGTCCTTTTCGTGTTATTTGAGTGTGCTGGATGTTATTTGAGTGTGCTGGTGTATTCTAATTACTAAAGGGTGGAGTTGCAAGAAAACATGTGAGGTGTGAGTTATGACTTGAGTTTAGAAACTGACTTGAGTTTAGAAACTGTTATGAATGCTATATTCTTCTCTTCTATGGGAAATACAATTACCATGGACAATTCTGCAGTGTGTTGTAACATGCTTGTAAGTTATACAAGCCAAAGAAGCACAACCGGAAACTCAAACTTGACTTTTTCACGACGCATTTGAGCGAAAGAATTTTTGACAATATTTTGAACTAGTCGTTGTTGAGAACATCTCTATTTCCGAAGAAGATGATGATTCCAGGTCAGATATACAACTATAGCATGAGCAACTCAATGAGCTCATGTAGAGGATGTCACCTTTCATAATCCATATTACTTCAAATTGATCAAGTTCCAGAGTGTTGGATTGCTTCAAGAAAGTTTATATTCACCCACTCCAGTTCAAAATAAAATTTATATATGCCAATATTGTTAGCTAGTTGGCCACATGGAAGATTAGTGCTTAGATATTAATCCTTGTAAGCATTGCATAAAGAAGAATCATCCTTCAAACAGATGTTCTAATAGCAATAAATCTACAAGAATAAAGAACCAGTATGGGTGGATGAATTCTTTGCAATGGTCATCAATAGCCTAGAAGATATCTCAGTCATGCCATATAATTCACTCTGAAGTATTGATGCATCTTGTAGAGAAAGGATTTGCATATTCTCAGTGTCCCTGATAGGGGGGAACAAAATCAATAATTGATAGTCAAGCTTCAAGTTTTTAAGTGCCATCAATCGAGTGGTAACAAGATAGTGTGATAGGTTTGTTGTTTTCCATAAACAACCACTTATTAGAAGAATTACAACTTCTGCTAGACAACAATTTGTTGTTTTCCTTAAACCTCCAATTGGTAGAAGACTTTCAACTTCTACTACATAACAATTTATGGTCATCTTTAAACCAACATTCAAGAGCACTTCCAATTAGCAGAAGACATCAACGTCCATATTCTAGTTAATTTAAGAAATGTTTCAGGACCGATTGAGCCAAGAGCCAAGTTTTAGATTTTGTGGTCATTCTTAAACCACCATATTAGTTTGTGGTCTTTCTCAAACCACCATCACCATTTAGTAGAAGACACCAACTTCTACTATCGATTTAGTTTGTGTTAATCCCAAAACCACCAAATTCAGAGAGTGTTATCATTCACTTATGTTGGAATACAATTAGTCAAAATAAACACGAGTGATCATCTAAATTCCAAAAGACCTTCGAAGATGAATCCAAAGGTCATCCAAATTGTATTTATACATACATCATATGAATAGTAAATGAAATCCATGCTCAGTGAATTTTGTGTGTCCAACACAAAGGACATTTTCTACTTTTGTGTCTCAAGATTTTTCTAAACAGAAGGCTAATACCATGACTGACACAAAAATACAATATGTCATTAATGTCATAAGAATGACAAAGGGAAGTTAGTTTGTTGTTCAAAATGAAATGGAAAGCATGACTACTTCTCATGTATTGCTAACTAGTATTAATAATCTTTCCATTCATTGGATAATGAACATCACGAACCTTAGACAATATTAGTTTAAATATTTAGAATGATATAGTAAAAAGAGAAAATGAAAATTTGTTAATATTTGGTTGTATTTGAATTTGATACACATGCTTATTTTTTATGATGGGTTTAGGTGACAAATATTTGGAAGAATGTATTGAGAAGTCTTACCCATTTTTCTATGGACTTGTAGTTTGAAGCCTTATTTGCATGGGAATGGACAGGTGAGGGAGGGTGGTGAGGGTGTTTGTTATTTTAAGAAGTTTTAACCACATTTTTTCCCAGGATGAACAAGTTATCAACACAATGGAATTCCAATTGTGTTATGTCCTTTTTTATGGGATTGATTATGGGAATACTATTCTCGTTTTATCGATTTGAGGGTAGTTATAATCCATGGAAAGAAAAATATCTCATGGTATTTTTCAAATTAGCATTCTCTATATGCAGGATGTAGGAAACAAAGAGAACGAAGAATATTTTCACGTTCATTACTTTTGGTCTATTCTTATTCTTATTCTTCTTCGTGTGGCCAAGTAGATCCATAAGGAGAAGTGTTTGGAAAAAGAGGTAGAAGCCAAGGTTCAAGGTGAGTTTTTTTGTGATATATTTATGGGGATAGTTTTAAATATTTTCGACGTGCTCCAATTTTTACAATGTTATTAACATTCTTGAAATATTCCTCTCTCCTTAGGTAAAACAACAATAAACACCAATATTCCTAAAACCAAAGTTATTACAGATGAGCATTTGTGCGTGCTAGTACATGTACACATTTCAAATCCCCTTATTTTTCCACTAAAATGCAAATACACCTAGGTAACATAGAATAAAGATCTAGTTATCTTCAATATTTTTTTAGATTATAGTGGTAATTTAAAATCATCTTATTATATCACATCGCAATTATGTCATTTATATTGCCATAATGACAATTGTAGAACATCTACTATTGCTTACCGCCAAAATTGCCCATATTGTTCATATGATGCTTGTCTTAGTAGTTGTTTGGAGCTTTGAGAAGGTTTCCAACCATGAGGTCGTAAAGAAAAAATCACCGAAACAGACTCTATGGATATAGATTATTCACATGGTAGAGAGAGTTTATGGATATAGCTTATTCACATGGTAGAGAGGTATTTCAAAGAAAGGCAAACACCAATGTCAGTGGGAAGAAAATAGTTGGGAGTCTCACTCCTACGTTACTGAAAATAACATTGTGGACTAGATTGGAAAGCTAATAGTGATGGTAACATTCCAAGCCCTTGAAAGGAATATGGTGGCTATGGTCATCATATGTTTAGACTAAAATGGATTTTAAATACGAATTTGATTGCAAATGCAAAGTTGTATAGGTATTGAAATTTTTTCATCCCTAGATCTCATGGTTTATAATATAAAAAAATTATATAAAGCAACTCATGGAAAGGATAAAAATGGATTTTTTTTAACTATGCAAATATAAAGTATATTAAAGGAAAAAGTCTTAATCATATTAAAAAACATTAGATTATATGTTATAAAAAGAAGATGATACATAAAGCAACTCATGGAAGGACAACAATGGAATTTTTTTAGCTATAAGATATAGAAAAAGAAGATACATAAAGCAACTCATGGAAGGACAACAATGTAATTTTTTTAACTATGCAAATATAAAGGATATTAAAGAAAAAGGTCCTGAGCATATTCAAAAAGACTAGATTAGAGGTCAACCAATCATTTTGCAGAATGTTCTTGAAGGGATATTATGTTCGAGTTAGGAAACAATATGCATTTTTTTTTTAAATTATGCTTCATGGCTTATTTTACTTTTCTCGTGTTTCTCTTTATCAAAGGTGCACTATTCATTGTCATATGGATACTTTAATTCAATTTCTTTTTTCTAATCTCATTTATCATTTGTCATATTTAGTTTTTAGGGAAATTTATTATATATATTTTTTATTTATTTTTGGTTGATATGTTTTTTAATTCATCATCTTGATATAGGATTTTAGTTTTTTACATACAATAATTGTATATAGGCACATGTTGGGATAATCTATGAGATACAAATTCTTCAAAATATTATTTGTTTTCAATATTTTTGTTTGTTGTCTTCCTTATTAGATTAGAAGGATATTTCAATTTATGAAATAATTCATTGTGTTTTGATTGTTTTTTTAGGTTTGTTGGCATTGTCATTTTCCTGGTAAGTAAAGACATTTTGGGGGGGGGGATTTTTAATGCTTCATGGTTTATTTTACTTCTCTCATGTTTTTCTTTATCAAAGGTGCACTATTCACTGCCATTTGGATATTCTAATTTAATGTTTTTTTTTTAATTCCATTTATCATTTTCAATATTTAGTTTTGATGGGAATTTATTATATATATTTTTATTTATTTTTGGTTGATGTTCCCTTTAATTCACCATCTTGGGATATAGGATCTTAGTTTTTTTTCATTATTCTATACAATAATTGCATATGGGCAAATGCTGAGATAATCTATGAGATACACATTTTTCAAAATATTATTTGTCTTAAACATTTTTGTTTGTTGTTTTCCTTATTAGATTAGAGGGATATTTCAATCTATGAAATAATTTATTGTGTTTTGATTGTTCTTTTAGGTCCATTGGCATTGTGATTTTCATGGTAAGTAAAGAAAATAGGTATATGTTGTTTTTATGAGTTAATATTGTTCACTAGATTTAGATTCCACTTCTAAGTTTGTTGAATTTAAACAATCTTTTATTTTGTAATTATCCATTCTTGTTTCATAGTATTACTCTATATTGATTTTCTTGTAAACCTAGCAATTGGAAGTTAATTCCTATGAAAACACATGTATTGAATTAAATCATAGCTAGCTTATTGAACGACAAATTCATCGGAAGAATAAAATAAAAAACTGATCACACATTGCACAAGATATTTGGGTAAACATTCTTGGAAAAACCCTTGCGGGAAAATGAGATATACTTTTATTAATTTTGGGCTCCCTTCATGAGATAATGTTCTTTCATAGTATCAAAATGCAACGATAGCCTAACCCACTTAGCTATTATATCCTTCACTGTCTCGCTGCACCTTTCCTCATCCCTTCCCACTCACACTTGGATGAACTCTCTTCACTCACTCAATAAGATCTCAATTTTTTTGAGTGTGTCTCATCCTCTCACCTAGGCTTCCTTTTATTACATTGATATTTAACCAAATCAATCACTAACCGTAAATCTTCAAAATGATCAAAGGATGAGATCTAGACTCATCTTCACTTTAGATCTAGTGCCTAGGACTTAAGTCTCACTTAAGTTACTAATGACAAATAAATTAGGAATTTAAGTTAATTAATAAAATATCATTCGCTTTAATTAATGATTCATAAAGTGAAGTTCCTAAAGTTTTCTAAGAGGTTGAAGGGACGAACTACACATGCTAGACATCAAGCCTCTATGGAAGTCCATGTCCAAGGTTAATACATTAACACTCCCTCTTAGCGAGGAATGTACTTCTGCCACTTGGAAGTGGCTCTATCTTCGCTACCAGATCTGCTACCTTGCTAGCTCTGGCTAGTTTGTCTGACACAAATTTTTTCCCAACCATCTTGCACAAAACTATTTGTGAATACTTTCCTGTGACCATGCTCCTAGAAGCCTTCTTCTCCTGAGCATCCTGCATGGTCATCTCATACCATGACATCATCCTGACACACTTGGAAGGTTGATCCTTACCACTGGAATCTGAAGGATGACTCCCTTTGAGTTGCTCAACCTTCAGAGCTATCTTTTCCTTGTCCACTACCACTCTACTACTACTTTCCATAGTTCACATTGCCTGGACCTTTAGCCTATACAAGTTCCTCTCTCTAACTCCAAATAAAGTTTCTTTGCTTAAGCTATATTCTTTGGGCTTCATCAGTGCATGCCCATCTCATAATAAGACCTCATAGTCATTCTTTTCAATTGCCAATACTGAGAGAACACTTCTCCTAAGTTCTAGCACCCACAACACATTCGTCACTCTCAATATGCCTCCTAAATCCATCTGGAATGGAATTGTTCTAGATCCCTTCACTGCATTCATGGTTCCCATACCAAGTTCCACATATAGACCTAAGTCAGACTCTATGAATCTCTCAAACACCTCTGGTGCTCATATCATATGACATGTAGCTCCACTATCTATCAACCATGCATCAACTTATATGATGCCCAAGGTAGTCTAGGAAACAAGAGCTTTGACTACTCAAACTTCATGGAAAACTTGTCCATTTGAGCCTTTACTGACGCAACTACCTCTGGTTGTGTCTCATTTTTCCCCCTCTTCTTATTAGGACATTGACCTTCATAGTGCCCAAACTTGTGACATGTAAAGAACTTGACTTTTCTCATGTCCTTCCTCTTCTTGCTATCTCCACTAGAAATCTTCTTACCCTTCTTTACCTGGTTGGCAAAACTTACATTCTCATCGTCAACCGTGTGCCTTCCTCCATTCAACTCTTCATCCTGCCTTGTGCCTTCCTCCATTCAACTCTTCATCCTGAAGTTCCTACTGAACAAAGTCATTCAAAAACCTTGACCAATAAGGGAGATTCTCACGTGCTATCACTCCTTTAATAAATGGTGTCCACTCCTTCGTGAAGCCTTTGATTGTCGTCCTTACTAACTATGAGGCATCCACTGCTTCCATGATCACTGCTAGTTCATCTCAAACCTATCAGATCTAGGTGAGATAAGTCGTCACCGTATCTGATCATGTCATCTTCATATCTTTGAGCTCCTCCCTTAGCACCATTTTGTGAATCTCGTTCTTTCTCTTAAATAAGATTTCCATAGCCTCCCACATGTCCCTTGCTGAGTTCTTTCCCAATAAATGAGGGATCAAGTGATCCTTCAATCCATCTAGGATTATCCTCCTAGCTTTCACATCCTCTAGATTATGGGGAGTCAAGTCTTTTGGATCTATTGGTGGGGCCATCATGGAGTTGGAAAACTCTCGGATATCATTCTCCATAAACACCAACATGATCTGCTCCTTCCAAGGACTGTAGTTGGACACCCCACCCACCCTATCTTTGAACCACAATCCCGATGTTGCCATCTCAACAACCTGCTAAAAAAATCAAAATTTGGTTTCCCATACCTGTTGATTGGTCCTGTTGCCCGCTGCTTGGGCTTGTTACCCTGTGCATGGATTTGTTGTTTGCTGCTCATACCCCTACCGGAGGCTGCCTACAACCTCTTTCTGCTGCCCAGATCCTTTTCTGGGGGCTACCCAACTATCTCAGTCTCCTGCCCTGCTCTAGGTCGTCTTCCATAGCTATCGGCTTCAGAGTCCACCTTTTCTTTCAATTTGTTAATTCAACGGACAAGGACTATCGTGCTATTCGCAACTCTGGTTAGATTTAGCATTAATATGCATGATTGGGATATATATAACAGAATTGCCCCAACATAGCGAGTCTTAAATAGGAATTCTTAATTTATAACTAGTATACCTTCGGAAAATGCCAAGGGGAATTGCAAGAGGCGCATGAGGTCGTACAGTGTAGGCAGAAGTTTGTATTATCTTTGATGCTATGACAGGAAGGTTTGGAGAAACCTGCAGCCAAATTCATTTACTTTGGTGTCGTTAAAAGCCAGGTGACATTATATGTTACTTCGTCAGTTGTTTCACCTAACAACGATTGCAGCAGTATTAGGAATCAAATCTAGTTTCGCTCACAGGAATGTAAATGCTCACAAGAAGGATGATGGATTTTTACCCTCGCAAATACAAACACAAAGTCGATGGTGATTTTCTGGTATTAGGTCATGTCATGTCATCAAGGAGTCGATCGAAATCCATACGATACTGAGATTCTTGTCTGTACACTGTCAAGTGTCGTCTGGCCGTGTGTGGGGTCGGAACAAGGACTCGACATTGCGGTCCCGTGATTCTTCTCTTGCCGTTGCCGTGAAGACAAAGTCCTTAAAAGTCTGAAATTGAAAGCTACATCATGAATCATCAAAACCAACACCCTAGTAATTGGACAATTTTCACAACATATATACTACATCAAAAACGGTTTCACAACTACTATTAACTACGCGTAAATGTTTTCCGTTTCAATCAATCATGATGTATGCCTGCCACGCCTAAACGTTTTCCGTTTGAATGATGATGTATATGCTTGTTTCCAGTTTATTTTTCTACTATTTTATTAGTGTTTATAAAAATTTGTTTTATGTTAAGTTTTAGAAAGTGTTTTTTATCTGCATGTTTTTTAGTTTCACAAAGATGACAAATTATTTTAACCCAAACATTTTAGGAATTATTTAGGAATTATCCAATGATCAGGTTCACTATGTAGCTTGTCTTTTCTATTTCAATTATGATGTGTGCTTGTTTTCCATTTTGTTCACTTTCCTATTTTCTATTTTCTACATTCTTCTAGCGTTCATTCTTCAACCTTCTTAGTCTCACAAATATAACAAATTGGTTTGACTCTAGACATTTTAGGAAATATCCAATGATATGCTTCACTATGGAGCTTGTGAGAGTTTCTTCTTATTTTAACAATGTTGATTTTCTTCTTTACAATAACCAAAATTGAGAGATACTTTTGATCTTCTAAATTATGGTACATCATCTCCATATAGCATCTTAATTTTCTATTATCCTCTAATTCTTTATACCATAATTTATCCTTAATTTAGATGTAATAATATTTTTAATATTATTCTTATTGTGCATAATTACCTCTTCCTTTATACCCCATGATTTAAACTAGAATTGACATATTTATGCCAACATTGCTTGAGCCACATGTGGATTTGACTAGAGTTTGAAGAAATCTTAGGACCCCTCTTGTCTTCCATGTTGTTTATCGTGTTCTATTACATTAAGTATGTAGTCGTAGCTATGCTCTCAATGGGGAGAAGCCCACTTTTATGGGGAGGATAAGATAGGGTGTATTTCCTTCCATTTTGAGTTTATAAGTTATAAAACACTTTTATATTTTTTCTATCTTTCTTCAAAATTCGTTAGAGATGTTGCAATCTCGAACTTCACAACAATATCAGATAAGAGGAGTGATATAAACCTCAAAGAGGAGTTTCTTATTATCCCATACCTAATGGTTCACTAATTTACAACTATTTTCAAGTCCATAATAAGATTTCCAACCCCCCATTCATCCATATCTCAATGCTATAGTTTCAATTAAGCTTTTGTTGGAGATCAATTTTGATATATTTGTATGAAGTCACTTCCTCCAAGTTGTTGTTTTCATATAGGGAATTAGAATAAGTGAAATATTTGGATTAAATTATCACAACCTTTGTTTTGTTAGTGTTAGTAGTCATACCTATACTAGAGTCGAAATCCTTGAGAACTTTTAGTCACTTAGGAACTCCTCACCATAAGAATAATATCATTAATGTGAAAGAGAAGGATGATGATTATACCAACTAGAGTTGGGAATTCACAACCTTGTTCTTCCAAACAACCATCTAACTTGTCAATGTATATGCCCATAAGGGTAGGGACATGGGACAACCTTGCTTAACTCCTATATTATAATTAATTTGTTCTTACTATAGCTTAGTGTTCCTAAGCCTGGAAATAATGTTCTCATACAACCTTATCACAGTAGCTCTCAAATTAATGTTCTCATACAAACCTATCACAAGAGTTCTCAAATCGGAATGAAAATTTCATTCTTCTAATTCATTCCAAAGGTTAGTCCTAGGAATTGTGTCAAAATATTTTCTAAATTCAATGGAAAACACATGAAATTGGTTTTATTACTTTGATGGTCCTCCACATTGATCGTAAGTGTAGCGAGGTGGTGCACAGTTGAATGATAAATCTTAAATCAAGGTTGGCCTTTAGCTATTTTTCCATGAATTTCTATTCATATTATGATCTTATTTTCCAAAATAATTCCATATAACTTGCCTAAAATGGGGCTAATCACAATGGTCGTAATTAGATGGATTGTTTTTATCTCCACTTTTAAGAATAGGTATAATTAGGCTTTGAGTGCAAATTTTAGGGAAGCATTGCTTGACAACTAAATTGGAGAGTTTGTGGATGTGAGGAATGATGACAGACCCTCTAGTTTTTAAGAATTCTTCTTGGTAGCATTTGATGTGCTTAGATTTCCCTTTTGTAGGCTGCTTAACCCAAAATTCTATATATCTTATATAGAAAAAACTTCTTCCTCTATAGAAAGGGATAGAATGTTGTCGATAACATCATGGGATTCCTAAATATTTTTAAGATAAGAATTCTAGTCCATCAAGGGAGGCATATTGTTTTATTTAGTTTTACAAGTCATATTTTTTTATCTTTTTCAAATATCAAGTGATTTTCATTATCATAATTTTCTTCAATGAGGATTTTGTGCATGAAAAAGTTTAGAGTTAGGGTTTAGGTTCTATGATCAAAGTGAGGCTCATTGTCATTTAAAATATAACATTTACTATTTGGTTGTATACTAAGATATTATATATCATATAATCCATGACACTACTTCCAATCCCATGAATACAAGTGTAGTTATATTGTGAATATGGTTGAAAATTATTAGATCTTGAGAAATGAAAAACTTGATTAGCTTGGTACCAAAAAAATTCTCAACAAAGTCTTTAAAGTTTATTTTGTATCTTCTAGCTAGAATAAGGTTCTTGTCTAGCCATAGAGGATTAGTGTTAGAATCATCAATTGAAATAATAGCTTAATTAGTTTATATTCTAGCATCAACTTCTCCTAGCAAGAGGATATTCACTTTATTTCTTTATGTTATAAGTCATTCTAAGGGAAATTTTTATTTAGAATGTTTTTCTTATAAAAGGTGGAATTAAAATGTACTAGATAACATATTTCCATTTATAAATATTATTACCATTAATATTTGAAATTTCCATCCACATGTAAAAATTGAGACAATCTTTGTTGTGAAGTATAATGCAAGGAAAAATGTAGTATTTCATGTAACAAGTTACCTTTCCAATCCTTCTACATTAGAACTTATTGTTCCATACCAACCACAATACAAATCATTCTATGTTAAGAGCCTTATATTCTTCATTCTCATAAGTTTCAACAAGTAATATAATATCATTTTCACTCAAGATCCAAGTTAACATCAACATTTTTCTCCATGGAAAACCATGATACTTCAAAGAGAGGATGTGTTACAAATTCCCATTTATTATTATATTTTTCATCTCTATCCCATTTATTTATTATTATATTTCTAATTACTGCTCATTTTCTTCCATCTTGGTTTCTTTTACTTTTTTAACTTCCTTCCTTAATTCAGTTTGGTCTTTGGAATGAAGTCTTCACTTTAAATACTTTTGATCCTTTTAAACTCGGAGTTTTATTATGGATTATTTATGGTCATTGTAGATCACCTTAATACAAATTAACCTATTTTTAAGATCAATTATTTTTCCTAGCTTCTTTGCTTTGCTTCTATGAGACAAGTTGTTTCAATTTGTAATTTATTTTTTATTTCTTCCTTGAGTAGTGCTATTGTGTCCTCATCTTTCTTCTCTTTTAAACCAAATATTGTTCAAGGCTCTTTTGTTATACTCATGGTCTAACTCTATAATTTTATTCATTTCCTCTTTGATGGATTGATATACAATTTACATTCCAAATTTTTTAGGGCCAATTTTTTATTTATTTTTTCTTCTAGCTCTTTAATCTTGTTGCTAACCTCCATTTTGCAAATTAGTCTCCAAACCTAATATTTAACTATTTATGAATCTTGTCTTCAAAGGATTTAAATTTATATATCTAAGTATGTTTGAATTTTGTCTTATTTCTCTATATATGTTTATCTAAAGAGTATATAATCACAAAGACTATTTAGAGTTACTTTGATAAGTCTTCCTTTGAAAGGTTTTGGTAAATGCATTGAATTGTTCATATGAAATAAAGACTAAATAAATTATAAACAAGAATGAGAGAAGGAATTTCTTCATATAATTAAATTAGTCAAATTCATAGATTGGATAATTAGGTCAAACTCATAAATTGGGGTTGTAGAGGTATGTTTGTGTGAAAACGCCTCCATAAAAATGACATGTGAAAATTTTTCAGTGAAAAATATGTAGTCCATCCCATCTTTCAATGAAAAATCTGAAAACGATTTGAGTGAAAAATCTGAAAAATGCATATAGAAGATTGTTTAAAGTTATATATACACATAGTACAACTCTTGTGAGCACACATGTTGCTCGTGATATGGCATATGCAGAGTCATGTCATCAGGCAGTCGATGAGGGATAAGGTCATGTCGCTCAGGGACACACAGATTCTTGTCTCTCGACAGTCGTCTCGTTGCTGGTAGGGTCGGGATAAGGACTCGACGTTGCTGTTCTCCAACAACTCCTGCCATTGCCCTTTGAGTCTCTCGTTTCTTTATTTTTGTCGTTGAAACTGAAAGCTGCATTTTCAATCATCAAAATCAAAGTGATTGGACCTTTTCATATATCACAAACACTATTAAGGACCTGTAAATTGGACCTACTAAACCATCATATATCACAGTAAGCACGTCTAATTTTATTTATTTTTCAATCATTTAGTCTGCCTCCTTGTCATTTTCTCTCCTTTTCTATATTTCTTTGTCATCCATATTAAATTTGCTTTCTTTTTTATAGTGTATTTCCAGTAGTGACAAATAATCACCATCTACTATATCAACACAATTATCTTAATACAAGATTTATCAAGTTGGATGGAATGTCTAGGATGCAAACTTTATTAAGGGTTTTTAAGTTTTATTCTCCTTTCACTTAAAACACCATTTTTTATATTATTTAAGATAATTCATATATTATTTAATTATCTTATCCGATGATTGGTTCAGTTTAAATTGTTTGTTTATAAAAAAAATATATAAAATATTTTTATTGTTTTTTATATATTATTTTTTATATAGAAAGAAAAGATAAATTGAATTTTTATTAATGTAGTTTTAGTTTTTTCTTATATATTTTTTATGCCATTAAAAGTGAGAAATTTATTATTTATTGGATTTTCTAATTTATTTTGAAAAAACATATTTATTTACTTATTTATTAAAAAATTAAAATTAAAATTAGTACAATAAAATAAATTTATTTACTATTTTACTATAAAATTATTACAATGAAAATTATTTAGTTATTTTACTCTAAAATTTATTTATTTATTCTTCATAAGATAAGATGGGTATTGAAATATTTTTTTTCTATTAATATTTTATAATTTTTTAAAAGTGTTTAGGATGAATATGTCATTAATCACTAATTATATAAACCATTTCTATACATTTTTTTTTTTCAAAAAAAAAATCTCAATTATATTTTATTATAAAAACAAGTACATTCCTTAAATTATCAAAACATAATATATATAAAAGCAATTACTATTATAAATGTAATATGCACATATACAAATATATTTTCCAATGTAAAATAGATCATTTAAGTGGGGTGTTCAACTCTATAAAAACCGATTTTAAAAATATCTTTATTTGTTATAATGGTGTTAAGTACACCATAAAGAGAAAATTTTCTTTTAACAACTAAATGTGCAATGTATTAAGTAGAAACTTTTACATGTTTTATAAGCAATGTAGACATACAGTAACCACAATAATTAGATGATGAGTTTGTTTGGTAGCCTTACAACAATGGTCAATGAGTATTATTTATGAAACAATAAATCATTTTACTAGATGGTTTTACTTTATTTTACTTGGTATGTATGAATAAGGTGCATTCCACATATCAATGGGGCTTTATGAATACGGTACATTCCACATATCAATGGGGCTATATCTTAAATGTTAAATGTGATTCATTCATGTTGATCATATTGTAATGTTCACATTATGATCTTTATATGAGTGCATTGTACCTCCTTCCAAATGAACTTATACCTAGCATGCATATACCTTTACTTGCTTCTTCTGCATTGTAGATGATGTTTATCATCCAAGCTTATATTTATATAGTCTCAAAATTATAAAAATAAGGGAATTTCACATTGCTCATAACTACTTGTTACATTAAACATTTTTCAATATACAACTTCAACTTATTTTTGATGTGATTTTTTAAGAAAAAACTTCATGCACTATATTATCAATTTTTTTTTGGAAAGTATTAGAGTTTTATAATCAACAATTTAATTTTTATTGTTAAGTTTGAGAAGCTAATTACAATTATACTTACACGTCTCTATTTCATTCAAGCAAGTGAATGCACTTTTTCATTAAGTGTTTTTTCTTTGAATATGGTCTAATCAATTTCTAGATTGTTCAGAATTGGGGTAATTATCACCATCACTGGGTTCTATGCATCCACTTAAGGCAGTACAATTGGATCCATTTCTTGATAATGGTCAATGTGATTCATATCTCATATTTATTGTTTTAGAGGGTACTCCATGCCTAAGAATCAATGAGATTGGAGTTGTCACCTAAGATATATAAGTGATAACAACATCTCTACTATTCTTAAGCATGCGAAGGCCACCACCCAAAGTTGATGTGTAAAAATGGGGAAATTAGGTGCCTAAGAATGTGTTCATGCAAGAATGCACATGTTCTAAAAAATAAGCATGTTTTCCTTTCAATTTAGCTTTCAGATAATTTGAAAAACCACATAAACTACCAATTAGAGTGTTGAGTCATAATTTAAAAAATTAGAATGTTGAGTCATAATTTAAAAGAATGCATGCCAATTTTAAGAATCTATACATGTTAGAAAAGTGTGTGTTCCTAACTTTGTAGACATTCATTTGTGTATTACTAAGAGAATATACACTCATGGATTCTATTTATATTCTAAATTGTGTTGCATATTTTGAAGAGGAGGCATGAATTGAGGAGTCACTTTTATTTATTTTTTCTATTATTCATTCAATATAGGTTTAACTATCCATTTGTTTTGTTGTATTTCTTAAATTCTTCAAATTAAGAATTTTTATTTTTTTTATTCTTGTTCAAATAAATCATATAAATTTTATTTTCATGGATCCTACACATGAATAAAACCTAAATTCATCATCATCCACTAGTGAAATACCCGACCCAAAGCCCTAAACATCTGGTATATATGAAAAACTGAAATTAACAATAGTCTCGAGTCACTGAGAAACCTAACTATCACTCTTAAAAACACTAGAGAGACCTCATGCCTTCCCTTGCTACATCACTTGAGATTATTGTACCTTCCATTCTCAATGCCCAAGGGAAATTATCTAATATTCTTGAATATAGGAAGAATATGATTAAATAATATAGAATGGGGTTAGATAAAATCTAGGAAAGAGATTTACAAAATTCAAAACAAGAACTCAAGGCATTGTATATTGACCCTAGAATTTGTTTACACCCTCCCATGATAAAGAAGCAAAGTTTTATTTATTGGTGCACTGGATAGATAGATCGTTTATGTATTTTTACAAACCACCCTACAATAACATGAATGTGTCACTGTAGTTTTCAAAAAGATGTAGGTAGAATTTTCTCTAAGTCACCATCTGAACTACTTTGGCACTGGTAAATTCTAAGGGGTAAGTGATGGGATTGCACAATATTGATATAATGCCATGCAACACCCACTGAGAGGGCTCCATACTCTTAGTTAGAGGTATAACATAATTTTATACTATCCTTTAGTTTCAGATAACATTCCGTAGACCCAACCCAAACATTGATTTCCATCATCTCTCATTGTTTACTTCAAAATAACACATATTCATTGTTTTATCCCATTGGGAGAGATATTCATAAAATGTGAAACTAAATGATGGAGGGGGAGGGGTTGTATCTTCAAACCATGTTGTGGAGTCTATTTGGGCAAGGTCATCTAGATGAACTATGTGTTTTGATAGTAGTTCATGTGGTATTCCTTGTAGCTCAAGTTGTAGGTAGACTTGATATGGGCCAATGAAATATCATGTACAAGCTAGTTTCTGGATGAGGATAATCTGAAATCATCTCTATGCAATTCATTGATATATATATATATATATATATATATATATATATATATATATATATATATATAT
>SNQJ01S0012203.1:56189-81372 GCA_010110895.2 Picea sitchensis | reverse complement strand
ATATATATATATATATATATATATATTAGTAAATATCTAATTATTTCCCATGTGTAGTTGCTACAATATGATCGTACTTCATTGTCACCTTGAAATGGATTAGTTACTTTCATCATTGTGGTAGTTACAATAGATTTCTCTATTGCGATTCCTCCCACATAAGTATTATGGAATTATAATTTGTTTTACGTATACTATTTTAGTATTTTTATGTTTCTTTCCATTGTTTTGATTTAATAGTATTAATTTTTTCAATGACATGTGGATTTTTTTAAATATGAAAAAAGGTTTCGCTCAACCAATAGCCATTCTATGTAATGTCAATGACACCAAATGTTACAAAGAAGAAAATAATACATGTTTCCTAGTTAAAATTAACTTCTATGAATAGAAACATTGTTAATGTATTTAGGATGAGATACATTTGAATCTTCTAATGTCTTCAAAGGACATTTAAATCAACAAAGTAAATTGACTAGATAGGGATTTATAGTCTTAGCTAATTGTTTGTTCCTTAGAGGGAATACGTACATATTGGTGAACATATTTTCCTAAGAAGAATATAAAAGGAAAAAACATAAATAATTCAAAAGGAAAAAAAGTTCCTAAAATGGTAGTAGCTACATATTCCACCTATGTTTTAGTACTAGATTCTTGAATAGATTTCACATTGGTTCCCATTTGGGTCGGTCAAGGGGATGATGTCCTAGAGAAGAGGTTGACATAGCTTGAGAGTTGAACTTGTGATTCCTTGACTATAATGAGAGTTGTGTCCATCTCCATATTCTTCATTGGCCATAAAAGTAGTTGTTTCTCTTTCATTCTCAACAATGTTTAAAAAACACTATTGAACTAGATTTAAACATTAATATTTATATTTAAACATTTCTTATTTCATTTTACCTCTATTAAATTAATATTTTTTCTAGTTATATACAATGTTGACTGAATTAAACCGCATTTTCTTTCAATGAGCTATAAATTACATCTAAACAATGTTGAAAAAAAWTTGTATCATGYGTAGAATGATCACTAAAATGTAAATGATATTATTTGATCACATGATGATCATGAGTGGTGATTTAAATGTCATTAAAATTGTGTTTKTGCATGTCTATATGGAACATGGAAAAGTATAAGCACTTTTTTGAAATGATAATATTCATTTTCTGTCTTTCTTTTTCTAATAAATTTGTAATTTTGTGCAAAATTGTAATGACCCCAAACATTATGACTATATGTGATGCAAGCAAGTGCAATTTTTTTTTTGTTTAAGAAGGAAGTCAATCAACGACCATAATTAATCAACACAACTTAACGATGAACACAATGCACACAGCTCGAGAAACGAACAACAACGACCCATCATACTAGCACATCATGCAACTGGACGGAACATGCACAAATCAATAGACAGATAAAATTATTACCCACCCAACACAAGAAGGAAAACACCTACAATATAAAGGATAACATCAACCACCTGACACAACAACTTCAACCACCAATAACTAGAAACCTCTACGTCATGCAAAACCAAACGCGTTAAGGCATTACAACCAAGTTCCAACATCAATTATAATGAACAATATGCCCACATCAGGAAGCACAAGAATCCGTCCAGGTTATCATTTTCATTGATCCGTCAGGGTGCACAATGATCCCCTCATCAGGAGTCATGTCATCACAAGGCGATAGGCATGACAATAACCCTGGCACAACAGAACCTATCTAGACCAATAACTCAAGAAACATCCAACGCATTAGGAGACTGAATTAACTATCAAAATTACATGAAGACTATACCCAAGCACCCAATCAACAAGCCGACAAGACGCAAGGTGACATCACTCAAATTAAATTGCGCAACCAATTGAAGGATTTGTTGTTTTATTATGAGGCACTTTTAAAAAAGTCTCCCACACTGTAAAACAAAATAATTTGAATAAAAAGGCTAACTAACAATATGCTATCTAACACTATTCTATTAACAATAAAATCAATGTCTAAACAATAGATAAAATTGTTGTCTAATCATTGTCCATCAATATGCTACCAATCAGAAAATCGCTATCAACATTAATTCGTTGTCAAATTGATGAATAACTTTCTAACACAATATCGTTGACTATTAATAGTTGTTGTCCATTAAAAAGTCTATTGATACATCTATTGACAAAAATAATGATAAATATATTGATGAATCTGTTGATAATCACTCGGTATATACAGGGTGAATCACACAACAAATTGTGGTGAAAAATTGGTGTAATAAGCCAAGTAAATCGTGGTTCAACAATGAAATGGATTTCTACCCAAATTATTGTTGTTTATTAATCAATATCGTTGTCATACGCATANTATATATATATATATATATATATATAAATCGTTGTCAAAATATATTGAATTCACAAACACACGCAACCACATATACGCAACAATTACACACGCAATTATCATTAAATTCGTTGTCAACATCTATGTACAACAACCAATACAATGCACTAAATTGTTGTCCAAAACATTTTATGGGAAATCACTACCTAACAATACGTGGAAGTCTAGCTAGGATATCATTGTCTATGTAGAAGGAAATGGCTACACGTTCATACACATCTTCCATACCTATTATATAATTTGTTGTCATAGATATTATAAGGTCATTGTCAAAATATTTACTGTCAACATATTAAATCGCTACCCATTCATAAAGTTGTCTAGTGAATATATGGTTGGGTAAATATGGGGCAAATCCCTATGTAAAAATGCCAAGAAGTTCTCCCATGGGCGCTACCTTAGCTGGGAAAAAACGCCATGAAAACGTAAACATAAATTCGCAGAGAATGAAAATTCACAGAGCATATATAAATTCACACAGAAGACATGTATAAATGCATAGAATATATATATATGTGTGTGTGTGTGTGTGTGTGTGTGTGTGTGTGTGTGTGTGTGTGTGTGTCAAATTGTTGTCTCTAAATTGTTGTGTATATCTGTGTATACCATAAGAGAAAAATGAAGAGATAAGTAAGGGATATATAGTTGGGAGAAATTTATCCTTCACTTATTATCCATGCACATGAAAGTAGGGAATTTTAATATATAGGTCTTTAAACACCAGAGTGACGACCATCGATTCGACTCCTCGTCGACTGCTCAGGCACAGACTAATAACTTAAGGGATAAGGGGTAGAAGATAAAAAAACAATTTTTCTTCGTATTAATCAATAAAAACAAACGCAGAGAAGTCATTTCAATCAGAGGTTGGGTTCGCCATGGGAAATCAATTCAGAATATAGCGAGAAAAGGGATTACAAATACCATAGGAAAGCAGGTGCAAGAAATCTCATGGAAATAAAATCTTCAACCGAGAACAGAAAAATAACATGTGTAAATTAAATCTCATTGCAATTAACAACTTAGCCAAACGTGGATTCTCTAAAGTTGATGGATCGCACTTGCTCCATACAACTCCCACTTGCCAACCAATTTGACCTCACCAATACCTCCCAGCCAATGCTAGGGGTACTCTTCTTTCTCCTGAGCCCACCAAGCCAGAAACAGGCCACACACACAATACCAAAGAAATATAGCACCCATCTCCCCTCGTAAGGTCGAGCTACCACTCGTTACCCGAGTTGGGGATCCCAACTCCCACAAAAGAATGTCCAGTAAAGGTAAAATTTTCGAAGAGTAACGTGACACAAAAATATCAGCCCCTTACTCCTCCTCCTCCATCTCTTTTATATAGTTTTCAAGTAATTAGTTTCCCAAATTCTCATTAAATTCTTTTTTCATTTAAATAATTTTGAAACAAACTCCCCCATACACATGTTGCCCGATCCCCTAGTTGCATGAGAAAATCAATTTTATTAATTAATTAAATGTTCCTATTTCCTCATCCACCTAAGATCATTCCTAAAACCGCTCCTCGGTGTCCCAAAATACCCTTACAATTCTTAAATGACTTACGCCTCACTTAATTCCTAGTTAGGTTCATAATTAGAAAGTTCCAAAGGCAAGATTCCTTACTAAGTTAGACATTCAACTTTTTCCTTATGTTTCCCCTTTTCTTAAAGTTTCCCTTTTTCTTTAAGTTTCCTATTTCTTTTAAGTTTCACCCTTTTTCCTGTTTAACTAAAAATCAATTTAGCAAGTGTAGATAAAACAATCATTCAACCATTTTTCCTTGTTAATTAAAAATTAATTTACCAAGTGTAGATAAAAACAATCATTTACCCTCTTTTCGTTTTAACTAAAAATTATATTAGCAAATGTAGATAAAAACAACCATTCTCTTTTTAAAAAAAAAAAATAATCCTCCATTATAATTTTGACTTTAATAAATAAGTTTGAATTTCTTACCCCCCTTCTTGTTACATTTTTATTTATTATCTTTTTGACCACATGTTCTAATTAGACCTAGGTTTTAATTTCACTAGGCTAGGTGACATTTTTATTAGGAAAAAAATTATTTTTAAACCTTACTTATCACATCATTCATTTTAAGGTTGTCTAGGTCCTAAGGAGGCATAGTTTTCTAGGGACTAGGTTTATTCACTTACCAGTTAAACTCGCGACGTTCCATTCAGGATGCACTATGTGCTCCAAGGGTGCCACTCGCCTCTTTCCATTTTCTTTGCACAATTTTCCCTTCAAGATGCACTACATGCTCCAAGGGTGCCACTCGCCTCTTTCCGTTTCTTTGCGTGACATGCCCTTCAAGACACACCATGTGCTCCAAGGGTGCCACTCGCCTCTTGACTAAATTTGGTAGACGTCACACCCTTGGAATCAATACTGCGCCAGTGATATTGTGGGATACTAAGGGCCTCTAAGGAATAAGGCCCCTATCTTATTGCGCGCCCTTTAGAATTATCGTGAACGATTGTCACAGTCTTCCCTCACGTCATCGTGGGTCTTCTCCAACTAGGTATTCGTTAACCTACAGTTCGAGCCACGACAAGAGTGCTAGTAGGCTATGGCAGGGCTGCTGCCACA
Organism: Picea sitchensis; assembly: GCA_010110895.2. Classification (NCBI taxonomy): domain Eukaryota; kingdom Viridiplantae; phylum Streptophyta; class Pinopsida; order Pinales; family Pinaceae; genus Picea; species Picea sitchensis. The sequence continues at coordinate 76,368 of SNQJ01S0012203.1, read as the reverse complement.
CCTCTCCCTCAATGTTTCTTGTTGTCTTGCGTGACCCCTCTACTCCATATGTGAGTCTAGTCGACAAGATATCGTCAACCTGCATCCATCAACGAATCATGTCAGCAATAATAATCGATCATCATAACATCCAATCATATGCACATATGTCATATCAACAACATGCAAACCCCAATAGTCCACTCCCTGACTCAATACGGAGTCCAAGGGGTTTCATCAATGCCTCTGCATCCTCAATATCCAAAGTCCTACACACTCAGGAGAACCCATCCGATAGCACTTGTCTATGTAAATACAATGAAATAACATATCATCAAATCCACAATATCCCATAATCATTTTCAAAATGACCAATAGTATAATAACCTGGATCACTTACATGCAATTGTCCTCAAAGAATAAGTTCGCTCAGTATGCATAAGAGCGGGATGTTACATAAATAAACCATAGACAAAATTGTCCTTGGTGTAAAGACTTCACAAGATTGTTTGAACTATAGGTCTTGACACTTGGCTCTATGAAAATCGTTGGTGTAGTTATAAATCTCATTTTCACTTTCCTTCAAGAAATCTATCACATGGATTTGAGCCTCTCAAAAATAAATCCTTTTAGAAGTATCACTGGAAGAACAAGTAAAATTGAGAGTGACATATTCATATCTCTTCTAATTGACACTTGTTTTTTATAGTGATGGATCACTCATATCAATAGGATACCTAGAATGGAATAAAGCCAAATTTCCACAATGATTTAATTTCTTTCCACCAACACATTGGTCATGGTAAAATGACTTATAACCTTCTCTTTCACATAAAATTTGGGATATGAAATCCCAAATTATGCAAGGAGGAGGTGTATTTGTCCAATTTTGTTTACCAAAACTGAGAAGAAATGTCATAATAAAATTCAAATTCCATGAGGTAATGACAACACATGTCACTGAAAGTGATATTCCTAATCTACCATGGTTTAACTTTCATCGAAGTGTTGATTGGGATATCAAAAAATTATGATGTTTCTCTTTCAATTTTTTGAACAACTCTACTTGAGTTGTCCCTAATAAATGTTTCACATGGGTTTCCTACTAACCTTGTGATTGTTATTTTGTACCACATCCTTTACATCTGCTGAAACAAGAGATTTTTTCACCCAACACTCATGCACCATAGCTTTAAAACCTTCCTAGAGTATATATTTGTAGGCCCACTTATAAATAATCACCCAAGAAGTGATTTCATCATTTGCTTGTAATTGATTTTCAAATTTTTATTCTTGTACAATAATTTTGGCATAGTTCTCAATACTTTTTCCTTGTGTGACAATAAGCATTTTAATGTAGTCACTTGTGAAATATCAAAAGTTTGTATTTTTCTTTGTGTGGCTCTAGCATCATTTGATCATGATCTTCCAAAAGTTTTTAATGCATTAGCTAAGTTATCATAGACATTTTACTTCACCTTTTTCACTTTTGTTGACTTTTGAATATCCAATCATAAAACAACTTCTTTTATCTTCTTGGACATTATCAAACTTTTCAAAATTTTAGCTTGTAATGTTATTGTCTTATTTTCTAAACAAAAAATTAAAATACATTGAACATATCATACAATGTGGTTGGATTTTTTTGGTCTAAATTGTTTTATGTAGATGTTATTTAAGGTTTCATAATCAATATTCATACCACTTGTAAATTTAAATTTAAAACAACATAAAATTTATTCAATTATAAACATACAAAAATGTATCAAATTTATTCAATTATAAACATACAAAAATGTATCAAATTTAGTAAATTGAAAACACGTCAAATTTACTAAATGATAAACATAAAAAAAAAATTCACATTTACCAAATTCTAAATATAAAAATGTTAAAATCAACTATATACATATATTTAAATTCACATTTTAAATGAATTCTATGTAAAATTTATTGAATTCTAAGTAAAATTTATTGAATTCTAAGTAAAAATTTTTGAATTCTAGTAAATTAAAAACTTGAGAAATTAATTATAGATGTCAATATTTATTGAATTCTAAACATGAATATTATGGAAATATTATAATATACACATATATATGTTTAGATCAAGTTTCTATTTTACAATTTGGTCTTCAACATTATCTTCATCAACATTAAGATGTAAAACCTTGGTTTTTTGTTGTGTTATATTTGGGAAATTACAATTAAATATAGATGTGATAATTTAATGAATTCTAAACATGGATATTATGGAAAAAATATATACATATATATGCTTTTATTGATTTCGTGTTGTTCAATTTGGTATTCAACATCATATATATCAACACCAAGTTGTAAATCTATATTTACATTATCATCACTTACATTTTCAATTTTCAATGGTTTGATGTTTCCCTTGTATATTATCTCATGTTCATTATGGAGGGAATCATTTCGAGTGTGATCATATTTCTTAATGCACTCCTTTTWATTCCCCATGCTTATTCAATATATGTGTCAAGAAAAATATAAAATCTTATGACAAAAAAGAGGTTCAACTTCAAAAGAAATTACAAGTATAATATGAAGCTTCAAAATTTTATAGCCCAAATGACATTGGACCTCAAAATAAAGAGAAAGTATAATATCAAGATTCAACGTTTTATAGAACAAAATACCTTGAACCTTAAAATGAATTACAAGTATCTTTTTATAGCTCAAAAGAACAAATTGCAAGTACAGTCTCAATATCCAAAACCTTATGGTTAAAAAAACCTTTGCCTAAAAGAGAATTTAAAATAATTTCAAGTCCCAAAAGAAATTGAAAGTAAAGTCTCAAGCTATAAAACCTTATAGTTCAAAATAGTTTTACCCCAAAAAATGTGAAATGATTTGAAAATGAAAAATTTCTTATGTTTTAAATTTTTTTGATATAGTTGATATAATTTTTGATATGATTTAAAAGCCAATTTCAAAAAAAAATTGCAAAATTTTATCCTACAAGTCATGCTCCACTCTCCATCTCACCAAGGAAACTCAAGTTGTTCCATTGCTCCTAACCTTGGCACAATTGGATAACTCCATGTCTCCTTATTGTAGGATTTCATGTGTATGTCTTCTTGTATGCATTAGCTGAACGAATAATTCACTTAGTTATACATGCCTCGCTATGGAATTAGAAAGTCACACTATTCAAATTTGATCCAAGTTCACCTAAAGACAAGAGTTTCTAAATATTCTTGTCCACACCATTCTACACCCAATTTGTCTTGAGATTTCCTAGTATTCCAATCCACCCAAGTCATCCCATCCTCAAGGTCATCTCGAGTCCAATAAGGATTCCCAATCATTTGTCTGTCCATGCCCAAGTGGACCCAATTTCTCCTACGTGGGCCAACTCGTTTGATCCATCCCATATCCATTGAAGGAAACATTATCCAAGTAAATATGGTCATGTCCAAGGTGCCCAATATGTATGGTACATATGCGCACAATGGATGCATTCCCAATAGAGTATGCTCAATGAGTGCAATCCATGATTTCAATCCGTGACATCTTGTACCCAAAGGAACATCAACCACTCGTTGAAACCCCCAAGTGTGGATCATGTGACTCACCTAGTTCATATAAGTATAGGAATCCATTCTCATAATGTCTCTAGACAATTTTTCCGCCATGCTCCACATTTCCATAAACAAGGATTCCTGCAACAATATTACTTTCTCTAGACAAATCAACCCATCTCCTTTGGTGGATCCAACTTGACTCTATTAGTTGAGCACACTATCTATATAGAATTTTTCTCGTGTCCATTTACAGCCTGTGTGTGGAAATGTATCCTATCCATTCATAGGCTCCCACAATTCCATCTTTCCAATAGGTTTAAGGGACATGATCCACATTGGTGGGATATGCTACAGAGGTATAGGGTAGACACCTGACAGGAGAAGATTCAAACCTGGAGGAAGATGGTGAGAAGAATCAAGGAGAAATTCCTACGTGTGGATTACCAATAGAATTTATGTAAGCAAGTACAAAACTTGAGGCAGAAAGATACATATGTTCGGGAGTACACTGAGGAATTCTTCAAATTGTCACTCAGATCAGGGATAAAAGAACTAGAGTATCAAAGAGTGGTGAGATACGTGAATGGGTTTCAATACCAGATTCAATATGATATGAGCAAACAGTACTTTTTTAATGTATATGAAGTCTATCAAGTTTCTTTGAAGGTTGAAGAAAAGAGTTAGAAAACATTTCAACAGAAATTCCAAGGAAGAGATCCTAAAGGAAGGGGTAGAGCAAGTGTTTCCAGAGGCAATAAAAAGGAGGATGAATCCACTAGTAGTCAAAATAGCAGAGGAAGAAATGGCACTGGAAGGGGAAAAGGATTCAGAAGAGGAAAATATAAGTATATTATTACTTGCTACATATGTGGAGTCGAGGGACACAAAGCATATGAATGTCCAGAAAAGCATAATTCTGGAAAAATAACCATTACCTGAAGTGTCCCTTATCGTGGACCTAGGCTGTCATACGAGGTGCCCCTTGCCACGGTCCAAGGAAAATTAGTCATCAAAAATTCCCATCCATGCCAATGCAATGGAGGTGTTTGAAACTGTAGTGTCCCCAAGATCAAACCCTTTGTAAGTCTGATGAATGAAATGAATTGTAAATATGTGTTATAGGTTGGTGAGCCAAGTTTGTATAAGCCGATGGGCTTATGTGATTGTTAGGCCAGGGAGCCTAAGGGTTGGAGGCTAAGGGCCTGATTTTGTACCTGTATATATGCAGCACATTAATAAAATATAAACACCACCGCATGCATACTGACCATGATGAATGAGTGATGGGGGATTAAGCTTCCACAGAGTGGGCAAGGAATTAGGGGCTGGAAGGTGGGAAAAGGGGGCTAAGTGTTAAGCCTAGGGGCTTAAGTCTTGGGAATAATAATTTAATATTATTCCAAAAGACATGTGATTAGTATGTTTTTATCCTAAGTTATTTCAGAATGACATGTGACTTCCAAATGGAAGGAACGTGTGCTGAAGGAATTCATGCAGTTGCATGGGTGACAAGTGTTAACCCAGGTGCATGCAAATAAAAGGGATGAGATGAGCCACATTGGGGGTTCATCTTCCATTCTCGTCGACTGTTACGTGGGTTCCTCCTGCATTCCACCTGACCGTCTGAGTGTGAACCCGTCCGACCTCGGAAAGAGCCCTCGTGCAATTCCAAAACTGTAGGAAAAGTCTGTATTGATTTCTGGAAAGCCGAGACATCCTCTGTTTGAATAGATCGAGCCTATGTGTGGAATCTCTATCCCCAAGCCATGTCTGTGAGACCATCCGCCATTGTTGAACCTGTTGGAAATCTTGTGTCTGTTTTCCCCATTGGTTGATTGTGGCCACACAGCGATGGACTGCGTGGGGCTTGTTGGCCAGTTGTACAACACTCTCTCTAGGTGAGAGAGGTTATTGAGGTTGGAAGAACAGGTTTTTGGCCTATGAGAGATTCTCTCCCGGTGAGAGAGTGCGCAGAGGAAAGAGAGAACTCCTGGTAGGAACCCTGTAGCTTCCACAGAGCTCGGAGACTTCCGGTCCAGTCTCTTGTTGTAACCCAAGGAAAGGGAGGTTAGCAGCCGAAGGACTGTCTAGGTGACAGAGAAGGTGTATACTCCTGGGGTGGAACAGGCATGTGGGTAAGGAGAGTCTGTGGGCAGTGAGCATGAGTGGTTCCTGGGAGAGAATTCCTTCCTTGTGACTGTGTGTTTTCCTTGTAATCTCAGCCTAGCCTTGGATTCCCTGCCTTGGGGTGGAGCTTAGTCCCAGCTCGAGGGTGACCCACTGTTGAGATGACGAGCAGTGTGGTCTAAGGATGGCAGGTTCGTGGAAGGCCTACACTTGGTTGGTGGAACTACCACTGTTTCAAAGATAAGTACCAGATGATGCTTTAATTACGTTTCAGTATCTTTGTGTATTATAATTATCATGTATTGTTCTATGCATTTGGATTAATGTTAATTCCATGGATTATTTATGTTAGTAGTAATTCTTATGCTTACTCTGAGCTTAAATGTATTTCTTGCATAAATGCATGTAGATTATATAATGCCTGTATGAGCTATGTGAAAAGTGGTGTTACAATTTGGTATCAGAGCCAAGGTTTCAACACTGAGCCTAGATGGGCCAGTTGAATGGTCTTTGGACAGAGGGTATGAGGAGAAATTGTGTCTAGAGGACCAATTCCAGACCCTGTAATGATCTGAAGTGTCAAGGAGTTACTTGACCATGCCTACAAGCTTAGGAGGTATAGCGGTGTTTTGAAACTGCAGCCAATGTGGTCTATGGCCAAAGGGAGAGAGGACTCCACACCAGAAGTGTTGGAGCCTCAGGATCTGTTCGGGAGGGAAGGCGAACCCTTGTGACTGTCATATCTAGAAAGTTTGCGCAGGATTTAAAAACCCCTTTTGATTTGCACAAGAGTGTGGGAATCGCGATGCGCAAACTCCCGAAAACCCGAGAAGTTATATGCTATAGATCTAGGAGGAAGGCTCGACCATTAGATATGGAGGAGTCACGCTCGAGTTAGTCGTGAAAACCTTTCAGATTTTTGAAAGTCGGGAGATGGGAAGTGAGGGAGGGGAACACCTCTGAAACCCAAATCCGGAAATCCCAAAACGATCTACACCATAGATCGTAGGAAGGGAGTTGACTGTCGGATCAAGTTAACCAGTAAACCATAATTTTGGGATCTCTCCAAATAGAAGTTCGAGATATGGGATACACAGACTCCCGATGCCCGAAACCATGAAACACCGAAAATATTTGCATCGTAGATCCGAGAGGGAACCTAACCATTGGATTTTTTCTTGGAATGGACGTGGGTGCATGGATGTGTACCACGTGCTAGAGAATTGAAAAGACAGTCAAGAGCGGTGGGACCCGAAGATGTCACCGATGGAGATGTAGATCCTCCGGAACGTGCCACGCGCCACTGTGGTTAAAGGTGACAGCTGTGTTGTGGGCCCGAAGAATAAAGTAAATCAAAATTTCAGATTTCGGGGAATATACCAAAAAGAAGTTAGGAGTCACTGCATAGTGAACTCACGGGTACCGAAAACCCAAAGTCCAGAAGTCCTGAAATTTGCAAAGCCTAACAGAGCTCATAAAACTTTGTGAAGTCAAAACGGTTTTCTTGTTCACGTTGGCTTATGAATGTTGTAAGTTTTCTTGAAGGTTTAAGGGCCCGAAAAACTTCAGATTGATTGCATATTGTGTGTGCATAGTTCAATGAGTGTTAGGATAGCCAAGAATAGACGTCGAGCAAGGAAATGGAAGAGGTGTGGAGTGCCTCCATTTCAGAGGACGAAAGAGAAGGAAAGGATGTCAACTTGGGAGTCGAAGGAACAAACTCTAATGGGAACAAAAAAGAGATAGATAAAGAAGGTTGTATGATGAAACTCATTGAAAAATTGCAGAAAGATGCCCAGGCTCGCTGAGCTGATAGCCAAAAGCTCATGAAAATCAGGGATCAACAAGGTGAATTCAACTTAAAAATGTTGAAGAGAATGGAAATAATAGAAAAGAAATTTGAAAAAGAGAGTGACACAAGCAGATCAAGAAGTGTCAAAACCCCTGAGAGGAGAAGAAGATCGAGGACTGGTAGTAGACATTACCATCTCTCCCGAAAGCATTCTGGTAGGGAAACACAGTAGTTCAAGCCCGTCCCCTACCAGAAAAGACTAAAAATATGGAAAGGATGAATTGAAAGGGGAGATGAACAAGATCAAGCCTCCAACGTTTGATGCAAAACATAAGAAGGAGGAAGATGTCGAGACATGGTTTATTGGCATGAAGAAATATTTCCAACTGCATAACTACTCCTCTCATGCAGAAGGAAGAATTGTGATGTACCAGCTAAAAGGAAAAGCATCCATGTGGTGGGATCAGTTTGTGCAAATGAATCACATCAGAGAGAAAGATATCACTTGGAAGGAGTTTAAGAGGTATTTTGAGAAGAAATACCTGACCAAAAGATATTATGACAAAAATATGAAGGAGTTCTTCGAACTCAAGCTAGGCAACATGACCATTGATGAGTACAAACAAAGTTTCTTGGAACTGCTGAAGTATGTTCCATTCATCAAAGATGAGACTATCAAGATTCAGAGGTATCTGAGTGGACTGCCACCTTCCATCAGTGATAATATTCAGTATGATGATCCTAAGACTATGGAAGAAACAATAAGAAGGGAGAAATGCTTGTATGAACAACAAAGATAAAGGCCTATCCTTCGGAAGGCTTGGGATGACCAGAAGAGGTTTAAGAAGGAACAGATGCAGAAGGGAAACAAGCCTCCCTTTTTTAGGAACAATCCTTGGGGATAGTCATCTTTTAGAGAAACCAGGAAAGTTGAAGGGAGTGAGAAAATGCCAAGACCTCCACCTATGGAGTGTTGGGGCTATAAAGGGAACCATAGGTACAGAGACTACCCCCACATAAAAGATAAAGTGAAAATTGTCCATACTATTCAGCAAGTTGAAACAATGGAGGATATGGGCAGCAGAATGCCAAGGATATACGCAGCCCTGGACAACAAGCAAGAATAATTTCAATCGAACATGATTGAAGTGGAAGGTATGATTAACAACCAACCACTAATTATTTTAATTGATTCAGGGGCTAGCCATAGTTATGTAGATCCTAGGGTGGTGGAAAGTTTGCGTTTATCAAGGAGAAAATATGAAAAGTCTTGGTTAGTGCAGTTGGCTACAGGGACCAAGAGGAAGGTCATTGAATTGGTTAAGTCCTATTCAATGGACATGAAAGGATTGAGCACTAAGGCTGAATTGAATATTTTTCCTTTAGGCTCTTATGACTGCTTAATTGGGATGGACTGGTTGGACCAACACCATGTTCTCCTGGACTGTCATAACAAGAGGTTTGCATGCTTGGACGAAGAGGGAAATCAGAAAACAGTCCAAGGAATTCCTAGAGCCGTGGTTGTTAGAGAAATCTCATCCATGCAGCTGAAGAAGTGTTACAGGAAAGGCTGTCAATTATTTGCAGCCCGTGTGGGAGAAGCATCCAGAGATGAAGTCTCAAAGTTGGAAGACCATGAGGTACTCAAAGAGTTCAAGGACATATTTCAGGAGGTACCTAGACTATCTCCGAAGAGGGACATCGATTTTTCTATAAATTTGATACCAGGAGCAACTCCATTTTTGAAAGCTCCTTATAGAATGAGTACACCAGAGTTGAAAGTGTTGCAATTGTAGCTCGAAGAGCTAGTAAAGAAGGGGTACATTTTCCCCAGCGTGTCACCTTGGGGAGCCCCAGTCCTATTCGTGAAGAATAAAGATGGGACGTTGAGACTGTGCATTGATTTTCGGTAGTTGAATAAGGTAAGTGTCAAAAACAAGTATCCTTTGCCAATGATTGATGATCTTTTCGATCAGTTGAAGGGTGCGAGAATATTTTTGAAGACAGATCTCAGATCAGGATATCACCAGGTAAGAATAAAGGATGAGAACATCAGCAAGACCGCCTTTAGAACAAGGTATGGTCATTATGAATTCACAGTGGTGTCGTTTGGACTGACAAACACACCTGATGTTTTCATGTGCTTAATGAAAGGTGTATTCAGGGACTATTTAGACAAGTTTTTCATAGTCTTCCTGGATGACATCTTGGTATATTCCAAGTCGAAGGAAGAGCATGAACAACACTTGAGAATGGTTCTGCAAGTGTTGAGATAACACTAGTTGTATGCCAAGATGAGCAAATGCTCATTTTATCAAAGGCGGATCCATTACTTGGGACATATTATTTCAGAAGAGGGGATCATTGTGGATCCCGAAAAGGTAGAGCCCATCCGAGAATGGTCAGCGCCAAGGAATGTGGAAGAAGTTAGATATTTTATGGGTCTGGCAGGCTATTACAGAAGGTTTATAGCGGGGTTCTCAAAGTTATCTCACCCTATTACTTACTTGCAAAGGAAGGAGAAAAAGTTTCAATGGACTGAAGAGTGTGAGAGAAGTTTCCAGCGATTGAAGCAGTTGTTAACCAATTCTCCAATCCTGAAGATTGCAGATCCAAATAAGGATTTTGTGGTGTGCACAAATGCGTGTAAGGAGGGACTGGGAGGAGTTCTCAGCCAAGAGGGATTTGTAATCTGTTATGAATCCCAAAAGTTGAAAGAGAATGAAAGGAATTATTCCACTCACGATTTAGAGCTAGCAGCAATCGTCCACACATTGAGGAAATGGAGACATTACCTCATGGGAAGGAGATTTGAATTGAGAACAAACCACAATGGTCTAAAGTATTTATTTGATCATCCGACTTTAAATGTCAGGCAAACCAGATGGCTGGAGTTTCTGTGTGAATATGACTTTGATATCAATCATATCAAAGGGAAAGAAAATAAGGTGGTTGATGCACTCAGCAGAAAAGTGCACGAATTACATGCTACAACCATTAGCATGTACAGGACTAAGATTAAGGACAAAATTTTGGAAGCTGCAAATGTTGATTTGCAGTACAGAGGTCTGGTAGCAAAGCTACAACAGTGTGACAGACCACAGACCCAGGGAAGTTACACCTTAGGAACTAATGGCTTACTTCTGTATAAAAATAGAGTGTATGTACCCAATGTCTGAGAATTGAAGCTAACAATTCTAAAAGAAATGCATAACATGGCTTATGCTGGACATCTTGGATATCAGAAGATTGTGGAAGTAGTCAAAATCCATTACTTTTGGCCGGGTCTGAAGAAATAAATCACTGAATACATCGCCAGATGTATGGAGTGCAAAAAGTTAAGGCTGAGCATAGGAACCCAACAGGGTTGTTGCAGCCTTTACCCATTTCTGAGTGGAAATGGGAAGTGGTGACAATGGATTTTATCACAGGATTGCCCAGAAAAAGAAAGCAACATGATTCAATCATGGTGGTGGTGGACAAGCTTACAAAAGCTACCCATTTTATTCCACTGAAAACCACTCATAAGGTAGCAGATGTTGTTGATATATTCTTAAAATAAGTGGCATGCTTACACATAATTATTAAGACAATTGTGTCTGATAGGGACCCGAAATTCACCTCGAATTTTTGGAAAGGACTGTTTAATGGATTCAGAACGAATCTGAACTTTAGTACAACATATCATCCTAAGTCTGATGGTCAGACAGAAAGGGTGAACAGAGTAATAGAAGACCACTGAGAATGTATGTGATGGATAAACCATCATTGTGGGAAGACTACCTGCATTTGGTATAATTCGCCTACAATAATGGGTATCATACATCGTTGAAGATGAGCCCATTCGAAGCACTTTATGGAAGAAAGTGCAACACTCCAGTGAGTTGGGATAATCTAGCTGACAGAGCAGTAGTTGGGCATGAGTTGCTCAAAGAGATGGAAGATAAAATGATAAGAATTAAACAAAATCTAAAAGCTGCCCAGGACAGGCAGAAACATTATGCTGATAGTAACAGAACCCACAGAGAATTCAATAATGGGTGACCACGTTTTCCTGAAAGTGAAAATGTAATGAACCTCAAAATTTACATAATAATTTTTTTTGTTATTATTTGGGAATTTTGAGTTGGTTCTGTGTCTTTAAAGTTCTTTAGTCATTCGTCAACCATAATGTACAACAGTCTTATTGCCCTTTACTCCTCTATCCTATTTTAACATAAATTCGCTCCTTCCTATTTCGGTATTGAGTTATATATGAACTTAGGTTCATATCTAGGGATATCATATTTCATTGCAACTTATTATTATCTACTGTTTCATTTCCCAAAACCACCTTATGTTAAGGAGATGTAATTACTTAGAGTCACTTTCATATGAATGCGAGGGTTAAAAATTAATGCCTTATGATGCCCATTTCGATATATATATCATTATAGGATCTACAAGAGAGGTTAACATTATTCAAAAACAAAAGTTTATTTGGGTTTAAAAATAGGGAACTAAACTTGCACCTTGAATATAAAATACGCAGAGGTAAACTTGTGAAAGTTATGGTTATGATCATGTTAACACAACTACTCGTTAGGTAACGACAAGGGATATCTGTCTCGGATGGTTAATGCAGAGGTAGTTGGGTTCAACATGTAACGGTGTAGTAAGTCATCCTTCCAGTTACCTTGCCATTAATACTCTGAACAACCGATACAGGCTGGAGCCCTTGTGCCTCAAAGGCCTGTCTGCAACATTTAAAGCGCCTGGGATATGTCTATTCGAATCAGAACTTGACTGGCATGCCCAAATGAGATGTCGACACTTACCCTATATTCACATGGTCCAAGTACGAAGATCCCATCCCCTTTACTCCTTGCGAAAGGTTACTCCCACACTTTCACTTTCATTCTAGTTTTGGTATTGTGCTGAAGGAAGCACCATCTCAGTCCATTTTTCATTTGCATTCTAGTTTTTGGTTTAGTGAGGGAGGGGAGAACGTCTCAGACCAGTCCTTTGTTGGCTTTAGCATTGTGGACACAAGTTTAGGATTCGACCCCTGTGCCAGAGGGGTGAAGATCTTGGGTGGAACTTCTCGACAGCAGCTCTGCACGGGGTAAGTTTACTATTGGCTATTCTTTTACTTATGCATTTGGGTCTTTCTATATTGTTAGGTAGGTTTCTGCATACTCCTGATATCGGTATTTTCTTCGGTAGTATTCTTCGAGGTTAATGCGAAAGGGTAGATGATACCCTGGCCAAGTCTAGTTCTTCACGGTTTAGCCCCTTCTCTGTACTAGTCTTCCTGTCGGGGTCGAGCTATTATCCTTTCTTGGAGGGACTTACTACGATGTATGTTTGAAAAGTGCATTCCGGATATGCTATATTTTTTGTTTGGACTTTCGTTGATGGCCCGGTTTCCCAATCGTTTCTCTTAGATAATATAGTGTCATGTTCGGGTCTTCCCTTACTTGGGTGTGTAACAGACCTGTCAGCATACTGTTGAACTTGAGAGGTTTTTTTTGTTTAGATCGTTAGTGCCATTATATTGATTAGGAGAAGCGTTCTCATGGCTGGAGGCGTTTATTCCTTCCTGTTCATATTTGAAATGTCACATTAATTATATGTTTAATATTACTTTATAGTCGTTATACGCAATTCATTTTTTTGTAGTGCTTTGATTAAGACTGGTATCCATCGCTAATGATGGGCCCTTTGATGTGCGAGGGTACCCATCAGGGAGACACAAACCCCTCCTCCCCTTTCGGTCTATGAGGTGTACAGGATAGCGCGATGGCAGTTGGAAAGAACACCTTTACAGTTAAGTATTCACTGGCCCACTTTCTAAATTTGGTTCTTTGATTTAATTCATCTTTTTTTGTTGGATACATTATAATGCTTCACACTATTTTATGTAGGTGCAGTCACGCCGAAGCATGGGGATGCCCTATTGACTCCTTCAAGAGGTATTCGTCTTACAACATAGTGCCCTTCCATCTATTACGAGTTTACATGCACCGATGGTCAAGGCTTTGTGCCATCCCTAATGTTTGAAGATTTTTAGTTCCAAGTTCGGTATTCAGTTGATACGGGGTACGCCCTGATTTTGTATATAAACATTATGGTACGAAGAAAATTTACACCAAGCTTGTGCCTGGTTGGACTTGTGATATTTAGACAGTCGTTCTATTTAAGCAATATGATATTTATGCTTTGAGTATTATTTCCTGTGTAAAAGGATTTCAATCTGTCACTTTTCGTATGCAATATTTTCCTCGGTATCTCCGAAAAATGATTTGTTATTACAGATTTGAAATTCTCTAGTTATGTTCCAGAATTGAATCTCACTATTGATTACATGGTCCCTTCTCAAAATGATTCGGCTAAATATAGTAGTATTGTCAAAAAACTAGTATAATAAAATCTACGCCTGAGGGTTTTGTTTCCACCAGGATTGGGTGATGACTTTCAGATTTCGTATAAGCATTGTAAACTTTCATTCTGTTATAACACTAGTTTTTGGTAGGAGATGAACCTGAGTCTTATTCCACCTTTTGCAATTTTGATTTACGAGTCGGTTGTATGCAATGTTTCCGTGTAAATTTTATGTCTGTGGGATTCCATCCAAATTTTGGGGTTTCTCGTATATAAATCGACAGGGAAAAAATGTTTATCATTTGAGATTAAAAGGGATCAGGACTTATAGAAATTCGGGTTTATTTTCCTTTCATGTGATTTTCTTACTCTTTTATACTAGATACCCTGTAGCAGTGTACCTACGACAGAGGTTATACTGTAGATGCACCTTTAAAACCTATGACATAGGTTATACTGTAGATGCGCCTTTAAACCTCAGAGTCATTACTAAAGTACCCACACTACCATGTCGATGTACATATACTCAATTTTCTGTAATGGGATTTTTGGTAAGTTTCTAAATTATATTCCTATGTAAATGTTTATATGTATATATGTCTAGTTATTTTGGATACCTTAGTAGTTCAGTTTACTCTAGCGTTATATTATATCATACAGAACGCTCATTATATATATACATATATGTTCATGATATATTTATACAAATTGATATACATATCGCTTAATACCCCTGTGATAAAGAGTATATTTACTTTGAGACTGGATTGGTATTCTTATTAGAGGAGGCTCATTATAAACATCTACAGGAAATGAAATCCACCACAACTATTGGTGTGTGTGGCTTCAAGTATTTATGTAACCATTTTATTTTCATTTACTTAGCATAACTAAGAAGATAAATGTAGTCTGCAATCTATTATGGGATTAGTAACTACTATAGAATTCATTTTGTTGTTTGGTACATTCCAATATCTTAGTAATTACTCAGCATCTCATCTAAATAGGTGAGTCCATTTCCAGTCAATGACTATGAAGTAAAAAGATAGATCTTTCCACCACAACATTCAAATAGAATTCATAAAATAGAAGTAAACAGATTGCACACATGACATTTGACTAGGATAAGGTAGAGTTACATATCTTAGCCAAATTTGTGGTAAGATAAAGGAAACAACCACGTTCCTCCCAACCGTAGAAAAGGGCAGCCAATCTATTTTCCTGATTCACCCCCTAGCCTAACCATGAGTCCATGAGGGAAAATTGGAATCTCCTCTCTAGCACTATCCTCCAATTCCAACAGTATGTCCCTTGCCTCACACTCACACAGTAGTTCTCCTAACAACAAGAAACAGAGAAAAATTCATAGTCTTCCTTCCTAGCATACTTGGCAACATCCTGCCTCCTCACATATGCTATTTATTAATTTTCCTAGGAATTTTTCCCTCCCATGGGAATTTTCACAACATTCTAAATCCCTGATTTTTAGGGGTTGCCAATGGCCAAATAACTGATTTGCCACTTGTAACAATCATACCAGAGTTAATTCCAATGTGTTCCCCACTCATGGAGTCATGGTCAGCTAAATTAACATGGTTGTTCCATTTGTCCTCCTGCAATCAATATACAATATTCTGTTTTCATACAAGTGTCATAGTTATTTGGGTCAAATCAGGTCTCTGCCCAACACTCATAATAATTAATTACAATCATCAAATTCGAAATTCGGAATTGCCATAAATGGCAAAAATTTTCCAAATTGAAATTTACTAAAAACGGAACAAATTTTCAGTAGATAAATAAATAAATAAATATATATATATATATATATATATATATATATATATATTTGGGACATCACATCCTTTCCCACTTCAGTAAAACATTGTCCTCAGTGTTATTTCCTTTCCTGGAATAGGATTGGATGAGATTTACACAAATCTCCCTCCAACTCCCAAGTGGCCTCCTTAGCACTAAAGTGTTTCCATTGCACCTTTACCTGAGCGATGGCTCTATTCTGAAGTGTTATTTCTCTCTGGTCTAGAATGCGTAGGGGTTCCACCTGCACCAAGTTCCAATCAATCATATGAGTAGGGTCATGAATATACTTTTTCAACAAGGAAATATGAAAAACATTATGAATTTTCAGATTAGCGGGGAGCGCAAGTTGGTATGCTACGGGTCCAATTCGAGCTAGTATCTCGAAGGGTCCACAAAACCTGGGTGCTAGCTTGGAACAGTTTCCTAACTTCAACGAACTTCTTCAAGATTTGACCTTTAAATAAACATGGTCTCCCACTAGGAATTCCAAGTGTCTTCTTTTCTGATCTGCATAGCTTTTCTGTCTATCTTGTGTTTCTTTCAAATTCGGATGTACCTTCCTTACCATGTTTTCCATTTCTTGGAGCATCTCTAGTCCCACCATGAGTTTGTCATCTGGGTTATCCCAGCTAATTGGAGTCATACATTTTCTACCATACAGTATTTCAAAAGGGCTCAATTTAGTCGAAGTCTAGTATCCATTGTTATATGCAAACTCTACCAAGTGTAGATAGTCTTCCCACTTGTTCAGTTTTGTTCTTATGTACATGCGGAGCATTTCCTCCACGATTTGTTTTTTCCTTTTGGTTTGCCCATCCGTTTGTGGGTGATAACTCGTACTGAAATTCAAGTTAGTATTTATCCCTGCAAACAATTCCTTCCAAAAGGCGCATGTGAATTTTACGTCTCTATCTGAAATCACAAATTTAGGGATACTATGCAGTCTAAAAACTTCTTTCATGAATATTTCAGCAATGTTTATAGCTTTAAAAGTAGACTTTACAGGAATAAAGTGTGAAGACTTATTGAGTTTATCGATTACCACCATAATAGAATCGCTATGTTTTTTAGTTTTAGGCAAACCTATTATAAAATCCAGCGATATGGTCTCCCACTTCCATTCTGGTACAGGTAATGGTTGTAGTAGGCCGGCTGGATGTTGGTGTTCGACCTTAACCCATTGACAATATTGGCAAATAGCCAAGTATTCTGTTGTTTCTCCCTTCATATTAGGCCAATAAAATAGTTTCATAAGTGTTGTTATCGTTTTCTGGTAACCTAGGTGGCCAAAATATGGTTTCTTATGCACTTCGTCCAAGATTGTTAATTTTAAACCTGTTGAATCTGGTATGTAAAGTCTATTTTTGAATCGTGGCAGTCCCTTCTCATCGATACTTAGATCTGGTTTCTCTGATTTCGCGGTATTGTTCGGTATTTCTATCATTATTTTGGTATAGTTTTCATCATCAATACCTGTCGTCCTTATTCTTCCTTCCAGATCACTTTCTTCCCTGCTAACATTCATTTCAAATAACCCATGGATTCTTCTACTTAAAGCATCTACTACTTTATTTTCCTTGCCCTTGATATGTCTGACCTCGAAGTCAAATTCGCTCAAGAAGGCTAACCACCTTGCTTGCCTTGTGTTAAGATTTGGTTGGTTAAACAGATATTTCACCCCGCTATTGTCCGTTAATAATAGGAATCTTCTGCCCATTATGTAGTGTCGCCACATCTTTAAGGCGTGTATTACCGTTGCTAATTCTAAGTCATGAGTGACATAATTTCGCTCGTGTTCCTTCAATTTCCGGGACTCATAACAAATAACGTGTCCTTCCTGGGATAGGACACCACCTAGTCCTTCTTTACTTGCATCAACACATACGTAGATGTCTTTATCTAGATCTGCTACTTTCAATATGGGTGTCGTTGTCAATAACTCCTTTAGTTTGTTGAAGCTGTCTTGACATCTCTCTGACCAGTTAAACCTGGTCCCTTTCTTTTGTAATGATGTGATAGGGTAGGCTATCTTGGAAAACCCTTCTATAAACCTGTGATAATATCCGGTGATTCCCATGAACAACCATATATCCGCTACATCTTTAGGTACCGGCCATTCCCTAATGGATTTCGTCTTTTTCGGGTCTACGGAAATGCCCTCTGCTAAAATTACATGTCCAAGATATTGTATTTCTTTCTGATAGAAGTCACACTTGTCGAAATTGGCATACAGCTTGTGCTTCCTTAACATTTGCAACACTATTCTTAAGTGTTCCTCATGTTCATCCTCCGTCTTTGAATAGACTAGGATATTGGCGATGAATACTACCATGAACTTGTCCAAGTACTCACTGAAAATACTGTTCATTAGGCTCATAAATGTGGTTGGGGCGTTAGTGAGTCCGAAAGGTATGACTACAAAATCGTAGTGTCCATATCTTGTCCAAAATGTTGTTTTGTTTATGTCCTTGTCTTTTATCCGAATTTGATGATAACCAGATCGTAAATACAATTTTGAAAAGATCTTGTCCCCCCCTACTTGATCAAACAAATCATTTATCCTGGGTAAGGGGTATTTATTCTTAATAGTCATTTTGTTCAGTTGTCTATAATCGATACACAATCTTAGAGTACCGTCCTTCTTTTTCAAAAAGAGGACTGGTGCTCCCAACGGTGAGACACTCGGTCTAATGTACTCCTTGTCCAACAATTCCTGTAATTGTATTTCTAGTTCTGTCAGTTCTGGTAGACTCATCCGGTAAGGCACCTTTGAGATAGGGGCAGAACCGGGTAACATATCTATGGAGAAGTCTATTTCCCTTCTAGGGGGTAATTCTAGTATCTCATCTACAAACATGTCTCTGAAATCACGTAGGACACCAAAGTCTTCTAGTTTTGGATTATCATATTTTCCTAGCAGATTCATTACCTGGATGGCATAAACTTGACATCCCTTCCTCATACATTTCTTGAGTTGCATTGTTGAAACTTGTTCGACTGATATCGGTTTTGGTATACCTTGGGCTATTCTAACAGTGCCAAAATCGTCCTTGTAGCTAAGTATCTTTGTATAGCAATCTAGTACTGATTTGTGTTGTTCCAACCAATCCATCCCGATAATCATATCGTAAGATCCTAGTGGTAGGATGTTCAGATGAGTCTTTATATTTTTCCTGTCTAAGCTGAACTCAAAATCCGAAACAAACTTAACTACCTTTCTTTTAGTACGAGTCGCTAATTGTACAAGCCATGATTTTGCGTGCTTCAGATTCTTAAGTTTGTTTGACTCTGCCACATTAGGTGTAATATAACTTAACGTAGCTCCAGGGTCAATTAAAACATGTATTCAAGTGTAATTGATTTTACCTTCAATTTCCACCACCGAGTACTGGTGGTCAGCTTGTCGACCATCTATGGCTGCATTTATCTGATGTAGGCCTCTGCTCACATCTCCCACTTTCGAGGCTTCCTGCAGATTATGAACAACAGTTTTGTTTGTTGAACTCAAACACGGACAATTCCTCCTTAGATGAGGCTCTCCGCATTCCCAACACTTTAATGGCTCGCGGGGTTGTCTCCAAACTTCTTCATCCCCAGGTTTATTGGTTTACCACTGCCTTGCGTATTTGGATGGTTGGAGTGAAAATCCTTTCTCGGAAAACTTTTGGTTGTATTCCGATAAGGAACTGGCTGGTACCCCTTCTTCCACTGGTTCATTCGCTCTTGTTTCTTATCCTTCCATGTTTTGGGAAATTCTACCCGTTGTTTATACTGATCGTAGCACATTCGTGCCTTCCTGAATACTTCGTTCAAAGATTTGGGGTTGTCAAACTCAATTATGTCCTTGTAGGACTGTGGTAGACAGCTTAGAAATCGCTGAATTTTTACTTTATCCTAACGGATGTACGGTACGAACCTTAACAGCTCCAAAAGTTTATTTATAATGTCCTCCATTTTCATATGTCCAACTCGTAACTCGTAGAACTCTTTCGTCTTCCTTTCATAGTAGCTTTCCGATAGGTATTATTTTTTGAAGTACTTTTTAAAGGCAGACCATTCCAACTATTTTTCCTTTAGGCCCTTGGCCAATTTCAGGTCCTTCCACCAAATGCTGGCCTTCCCTTTCAGATTGTAGATGGCCATTCTGACCTTCATGTTGCTGGAATAGTTGTAGATCTAGAAGTATTTTTTTGATGTCCAACAACCATGCTTCAACTTCCTCTCCTATCTTGGATTCTCCATCAAAGGTAGCTGGTTTAATCTTTTTAAATTATCCTTCGAGGTGGTCTACTTGTTTTCTTTTTCTATCAGATTTAGTTTTTTCCTCGGCTGAGGGTGTTCCTTCTGATGAACTATCTCCTTTTTCTGTTTCCGGCCTTGAGTTCTTGGAGGCCCTTTTGCTGAATTATTCCTCGTGGTTATCGTCCTTTGGGATTTTATTGGTAACTATACTATGTAGTAGGACTTCATTTATCTCTTGCTATTCCTGTTGTGCCTTTTTCAATTTTTCATTGTCTGCTTTGAAAATCTGTAAGGTTCCTCATTG
>SNQJ01S0012203.1:27080-38835 GCA_010110895.2 Picea sitchensis | reverse complement strand
GAGATGAGGATTAGATTTATTTATAAAAATATTGTTTTAAAGCATAAGTAGTAACAAATTTCCACACATAGTAATTATCTCAAAAATGGAGATGAGGATTAAATTTATTTATACAAGTATTGTTTTAAAGGTATATATTAATCTATGAGGTTGAAGTGACTATAGTAATTTTTTAATTTTTTTTCTATTAGTTTTGGATGTAAATTAATGATTTATTATTATTTTAAATCAAAGTTTTGCAAAATTCATACATTTTTTTTCCTTCCATTTCATTTTTAAGCTTAGGTTTTAAGTTTGAAATTTTATTTGGCCACTTAATGAGTCACAACTCCACATTTTCCACATGTATCTTAGTTTAAAGTAGACACTTGATTAGTAATTTCCCCCAAATCAAGTAATGCTAAAACTAAGTCTAACATTACTTCTTGGCATTAAATGTTTCTTTTCTCTATGCATAACCCATAGGCCACTTGCTCTTGAGTTTCCACATAAACCACAATGAAAATGGATGCTCTCATATTTATGGGGTAGGTAGATCCCTACCTACATTTAGCCTATCTACAGTCATTTCTAAGGAGAAGACACCATATTTTCTTTCTCTACTCCACCCTCTGCCAACTAGTTGAGCTTCTTGTGAGATAGAGAGATAGTCTTACTTTCTCCTCATTTCCCTAATTCCCATAACACAACACATGAGGGAAATTCATTGGATTGGGAAATAGTGGAAATTGAACAACAAATGAATTATATTCAGCATAGATATTAAATTGTACAAAACTATATCAGAGAGGAAAGTGATTGTAGCCTTACACATAACTAGGTGGAAAAGTCATTGGATTGGGAAATAGTGGCATTGAACAACAAATGAATTATATTCATCATAGGTTTAAATTGTACATAAGTATATCAGGGAGGAGAGTGATTGTAGCGTTACTCATAGCTAGGTGGAAAATTTGCAATCGAAACCATGTCCTATCAAGTGAACATGCTATCTATATAAATATTATCATAAATTAATAATATGAAAATATTATAATTATTGTGATGGATAATTGATGAGGAAAATACATTGGGCCATAGAACAAACATGGCTTCATCATTAGTACCATCAACCATGGGCATCCCTCCCTTCAATGACTTTTACGGAAGAGGACTCACCTTACCCATCACACATCCTGATGGAAGAGGTGTGTATCCTTATTTTGTAGGGCACCTTGCATGATACTAAGATATTTCGATAATGTTATATATGTGGTGTGTCTAAATTTTTCTAAATATAGGAGGATATGAATATATGATTTAAGATAAATATTATAGAAAAAATAGGTGCTGCAAATTTCCTAAGATTTACCCAATTTCTAGGTGTTTTTTTCATGCATGCATTGATTCTTCTTCATATTTGTCTCTACCGTGGCATGTAATCAATTTGTGAGTTTCTCCACATATGTCATTGTCAACAAGGCAATAAAGATCAATTGCAGGTTTCTAAAAAGAAAATGGTTGTCTTCCAAACCTATTGTCTCTATCTTCAACCATTTTCATTTTTCTATTGCCTCCTTGTGTATAAAGCTTCACTATAAGAAATAATAAAATAATATAACTTTATCATCTTCTATCAAGACTAGCACAAGCACACTGGACAAGCATCCCAAGTTAGTAAAGCCATGGAAGTAGTTTTCACCACAACTCATGCTACCACAACTCAACTCATGCTGCCACCAAGGTCGTCCATGGCTATATAGGTAGCCTTCAAGATAAGATTCCCAGTAATGTCTAAATTATATACTCACTTTATTAAATTTGTACAACATTATAGACTTCTGATAAATAGGGAAGGTGGAGGATAGAGATACCTCTTACCGGAGATAGATTGACAATGCTCCTTGATTGGTTGTCCTACAAGCATTTCACATATGGGCTTCCCACCTCCCTTGGCGGCATCAAAATAATTAACATTTAAATAAGGTAAACCCTCAATTGGATTTGAAAATGAGCTTTTCTTTAGCTCGGTTTCATTTCTCGGAGTTGGGGAGGGGTTTATTTCATTTTCCATGTTCACCAATGAACTCGAAACACACCAATGAACTCGAAACACGCTAGGTCTTCCATGTGTTATGATATTTCATTTTTCATGTTGCTCAATGCACTCGATACACGCTGAATTTCTTCAAACAACTTCAACACCTTTTATCTTTGTATGGAGAGAAGCTTGGTATCAAGTGCCAAATATGTTCGTATGTGTAAAGATAATAAAATAAACTGTATGTTCGTATGTGTAAATATAATAAAATCAAATGAGAAAGACATAATATGAGAATCCTTAGAGCTTTTTTCCAGATAGGCGTCTCTCGCTCTATTAGAAACAAAATTGCAATTTCTACGCATTTTCCTTCCGTCCCATTCAATCATGGAAATTATTGAGATCGGTAATGTCCAAATCCTTTTTTTATTAATTTCAAATGGAAATTATTGAGATCGGTAATGTCCAAATCTTTTTTTTATTAATTTCAAATGGAAATTTTGAAGGAAGTGGGAGTTATATTTGTCTCGGATTCTAAGAAATATTTTAATTTCAAATGACAATATTGAAGGAAGTGGGCGTTATATTTGTCTTAGATTCTAAGAAATATTTTGAGGCTTGGTGTGGGCATTTAAAATGTTTTGATTTCCTTTTTAGAGTTTTTGTATTATTTTTACCTAAAAAAATAATTTCAAATATATCATGTTGGGTTCTATCTACAGGTTAGGCGTGACTCACACTCTCTTTATGACACATTGAGCTTTTTTTTCATAGGTTTGGACTCATTACGTCGAAAGGTGTACACCTATTGACAATGAGCAGATTTAATAGGGGTTTAGTGCTTAATAAGTTTTCTATGGACAGGATTAAATATCGCTGGAATATTCTTAATAGTCACACAAAATAAATGGCTGTGATTTCAATCATTAACTTCCTAGCTATTATAAAGACAAATGTTTATGTGTTTACTTTTCTACATTTACCTAATCATATTTAACAATTACTTTGATAGCTAACTGATTGCCACGTAAGTGATTAACATAAATTAAAATATTAACACCAGATAAATGAAGCTCAACCATCTATTTGTTAATCAATAATAAAATTTAATATATTATTTTAAGGATTCGTTTCATCTTATGAGCCTTTCGACATTCACCAGTAGCTTTTTAGCTGTTATGCTAATCAATAAAACACTTTCACGTAGAAACTTGTTACTTTGTAGCTTTCCATTGTATCATGTTGGGCTCCATCTACACGCTAGGCATCATGCTTATGGCCATGGCCCAAGGCGTGACTCACCCTCCTTATGACACATTGAGCTTCTCTTCCACAGGTATGGACTCATCAATAAAAATAAAAAAAACTTTCACATAGGGACTTGCTACTTTGCAGCGTCCGTTGTTTGAATCTCAAGCCTCTTTTGTATAGCCCATACACTATGATCAAAGAATATAATAACAACGTGGCTATTGTTGGCACTCAATACTCTAGAATGTGTTATAAAGCTCAATGTTGAATTATCGGGTGATACATGCCATCTTTGCTTGGCACCTTTGTATTTTCTCTAAATTATATGGAATTTACATCTTGTACTAACCAATCACATATCCCCTCACCAATAGACGTGTGAAGTTTTTTTTTATAAAAAAACATTTTAGTATAGATTTATGTATTATGGATTAGTTATATATATATATGAATGCATCACATATCCCCTCACCAATAGATGTGTGAATTTTTTTGTTGTTGTGAATTTGTTTTTGTATATTAATTATGTACAAATATTTTAGTATAGATTTATGTATTATAGATGAGTTATGTATGAATGCATTTTAGGATGAGCATATTGATTTTTATCACAAATATGAATGTATTTCATCTTGAGTCTCCTTATTATTATTATTAGAAGAAATGATTATGAATTATTAATTCAATTTGATTTATTTTGAATACAACATTATATATAACTAATAAATATTGATAGTTTGATATGGAGTGAGTTAAGAAATGGACAGAGTCAATCTTTTTAGTGGATTTATTTTTATTTTTTCTAAAGAAAAAGTTCCTCCACCCCAATGGAAAAGTTCCATTGTAAAAGTTCCCATCCCTCAAGCAAAACTATAGTTTTTGGTAAAATTTCTACTAGATTTGGGGAAGAATTTCAAAGGAAAACAGGCTATGTAAAGAGTTTATCCACTATTTAACTTATTTCACTTGATATTTCCTAGATTGAATTTGTTTAAAGTTTAATGGTCAAAATTCCCATTGATCAAGTACAACAACTTATGACAAAAATTTTACTAGATTTGGAGAAGAATTTCGATGAAAGAGAGGTCATATTTACTTAGAGTTCAACTTATTTCATTTAATATTTTATTCCTTAAACTTGTTGAGATTGAACAATATTTTAACAATTAATAAGCCATATTTTTGAAAAATAATAAGCCATGGAGAATGAATGTTTTTTAGTGGATAATGAATTATTATTATTTTAGTCCTTGACACAAGATATAGACTATTTTTTCCATTTTTCATATTATTTGCATTAGTATTTTTTTTTTAACTAATGAGTATAGATTTCTCATGGTTTATAAAAAAATTGTACAGATTTTTTAAATTAAAATATTTATAGATGTGATTGGATGAGAGTTACTTTTTATTATTCACTATTAATAAGAAAATAAAAATAAATTATTACATGCAAGTTAGGTCAATGTGATGTGGCAGTTTAAATTGATGGTGGGTGACTTGAATGGAATTTATTTTCATACTTTTCATATGAGGGATCCTCAAATTGTTTTGCATATTGTTCCATCTCTTGAAAGACATGATGTGAAACTTATTTGGCAACAAGATGCAACAAGATAATGGCCATCCATAATTTTTTTTTAGGTAGTTTTGATTTCTACCTTTGAATCAACATTTGGGTGGACAAGATATCCTTTTGTTTTCATAGGGCCAAGTAGCAACAATATTGAGAGTTAATCTAACATATTTTCTTTAAATCCTTTGATAGGTTTTCTTCTATAAGAAATACATAAGGTCAATTTATAAGTTTTTTCATAATTGAGTGCTTCTAAACAATTAGAGCTTCCTTAATGGATAAAGAATGATCTATAGAAGGTTCTTTATTCTATAACTCAATTTGAATTGGCAATTTCAACTATGATAGTGACACACAAAAAACAACTCACAATATCCTTGTCTTCCACCAAGTCCTCACATCAAGAATCTTCTTCAAATACCACAACAAACAAAACCAACAATCCTAAAATTTTAGAAGATGAGAAAAAGCCTCAAACTCAATCCTCATTAACGAAAATTCCATGTGTTTCAACCACTAGACTAAGACCAATTGGGAAAACAATCAATTGATTCTTGTATAGCTACAATAGAGATGAGTTTAATATAGTTTTTGTATGCCATGGTACATTCAATCAATGGATTTTTATATAGCTACAATAGAGATGAGTTTACTATAATTTCTGTGTGTCATGGTACATTCTTTTCACCTAGAGATTATGTATATTTTAGATCGTATAGACCTTTCACATCCATTTTAAGTCCATTTTAGGTAATATAGACCTTTCACATCATGAAAGATCATAGTTGTGCATTCATATCCTTCCATAAATAGGAAAATTTAGTAGGTTATATTTGTTTTATGCACACCCATGTTTGTTTTGTTGATGTTGTATGCTATGCTATTGGTTCAAAAGTTTGATAGAAAGTGATTTATCTTGCTTGCTTATATAATTTGAAAATTTTTGAGTTTGAAATCCCATATTACCTAATTTTGGCTAGGTAATTCATATATAATTTTTATTTCCACACTATCTAGAACATATAGTTATTAGCATCAATTAGAATTAACACGGTCTTGGTAAAGGTATTTAGAACATATAGTTATTAGCCTCAATTAGAATTAACACGGTCTTGGTCAAGGTGTTGGAAACCTAATCTATTCAGTATTGTGGTATTACAATCATGTGAAGTCCAAGAGACTTTGGAAGATGTTCCAAAAATCATCTTAATTTTATTTATAAGTATATTTTGCGTGTCCAAAAGTGGTATCATAGCCTATAGTTCTCAAGCCAATTGAGCTTTCCTGTTATTCCCTAGGTACGCAGAAACACATCTGCCCTCTATCTGCACTTTCTGCCCTCTATCTGCGCCCCTTTGCCTACTTCATTCGTTCCAGTCTGTCCTGAGCGTACCTGCATTACCATTTGCATTGTTCTCTCTGTCATACCATTAGAGTTTCATATTGTTGGATTTCATTAAGAATTTTTGGTGCTGATTGCTTTTCTTTTCGGACTCTGATCCTTGTACAAATAGAATTGACGAAACCATTGGAATTTGCATCGTCCATTTCTTTT
Organism: Picea sitchensis; assembly: GCA_010110895.2. Lineage (NCBI taxonomy): Eukaryota > Viridiplantae > Streptophyta > Pinopsida > Pinales > Pinaceae > Picea > Picea sitchensis. The sequence goes on along the minus strand of SNQJ01S0012203.1, from coordinate 32,433 downwards.
GGGCACGGGACATTCAAGTCGATCCCCGCTACTCCATCCACAAAAAAAAATAAAAACTCTGGTCGATTCATCGTTGAAACCAATGTTGTACATTGATCCTCCTGCAGTCCAATAGCGATGTCATTTTCTACAGTATTGTTGTGACTACTTAACGTCCTAATTGTTGAAGTAATAGAATCCTGTCTCTAAACCATGCTAATGAGGGCAGACCAATGGCGTTGATGGTTCCCACCGAGCTCTCTCGACGGGCATTTCAAATTTCTGGTTGGTTTTGCGACCTCTCTCCATGATTTGGTTATTAACATCTTCAACTCAAGCCCCAAGGTGTTGGGATTTGGTGACAACAAATTCTTTTAATGATGGATTTTTATCGTATTATTATGTTTTGGTTACAATCAAATAGATCGAGTTAGAATATGGATAGGGATTACATTTAATAATCAGTTTCTTCTGTGAATGTATAAATTCATGTAAGCCAATAGAGGCAAAACGACTATGTGTGAGAGACAGAGTGAGAACTTGTCAATCTGATGTAATCTCCATGATCTGAATAATAAGACAACCGATGCATGTGCTTAATGGAAATCCATGGGTTCTTATTTGTATGATTGTTAATTATCATATGTGAATTGTGTTTTCCGTATTGACAATTCTAACAAGTGATATCATAGGTGATTAGATAAGAGGACGTCAAAGTTCAGAGGAACAACAACATCTGTGTGAGGTGCCTCGAGTTCAACATCACAGCAGGTCCCTCCTCTCGAAGGGTGTGACGTCCTATTACTCAGACTTTCGTTCGTCCAAAATTATTTAAATCGTCACAGTACAGTGCGGAGACTCATCTTATATTACTTAAGATCACCGCACTTCAAGAAGTGTTCCGTGAGATGCACACTCGCCACACTCTATATATATCGTGAGGTGCAGCGACTCGCTTTAGTAAAAGGTGTTTTATTAAACCTTGTGAAGTTATTAAAAGGTGATTTTTTCAGTAAAAGGTTTTTTATTAAACCTTGTGAAGTTATTCTTCCACATTATTTTTTAAAGCCTTGGTTATTATAACTAGTGATTTGGGTATTAGGAGATTTTTTGTGATAATGGCTAAGATGTAGAGTTCGAAGTTTGAAGTTGAAAAGTTTAGCGATAAAACCAACTTTGATCTCTGGAAGCTCAAGATGCGGGATTTACTAGTGCAACAAGTGTTGCAAAAAGCATCGGAAGACAAGTCAAAGAAACCAACAGCCATGACGAAATGAGAATGGGAATATCATGATGTGAAATCTCTTAGTACCGTTTGTTTATGTTTGGCGGATGAGGTTCTATTTAATATCGTAGGAGAGGATACAACATCAGGATTATGGAGCAATTTTGAAAGTCTATATATGACGAAGTCCTTGAAAAGCAGAATCTACTTGAAGAGATAGTTGTACAGTTTGCGGATGAAAGAAGGTACAAAAATTGTTGACCATTTAAATACCTTCAATACCCTTATAGTTCAATTGACTAGTATGGAAGTTAAATTCGAAGATGAGGATAAGGCTATTACATTATTGTGTTCTTTGCTTGAGTCTTGGGTAATCTAGTCACCTTTATTAGGTTTATCTCAGTAGATGGTTTAGATTATGACTCTGTTGTGGGATCTTTGTTGGTTGAGGAGATGAGGAGAAAACCTAGTAAATAAACCTCAATTTCAGAGGCGATGCTGGTTAGAGGTCCAACTAAAGAGAAGAATGAGAGAATTTTTTTTCGATCTATGTCAAGACACAAAAAGGGTAAAGAAAAATGTTGGTACTGTGGAAAAATAGGACATCTCAAGAAAGATTGCTGGAAGAGAAAGGAATCTGCGGAAAACTCTATGAAGGAAGAAAATTTGGCTGTAACAAATTCATGTATGACTGATCAAGTTTTATCCGTTTCTAGTAATTTACAATATCAAGAAGAATGACAGTTAGATTCAGGTTCCTCCCACCACATGTGCTCACATAGAAATTGGTTCATTTATTACCAATATGTTGATGAGAGTGTAGTGTTTATGGGAAATGGTATTCCCTGTAATCAAAATGCTCGATGGTATTTTTAGGGAATTAACGAATGTTAGATATGTACCTAAGCTTAAATCAAATTTGATTTCATTGGGAGCGTTGGATTCTTGTGGATATAAGTATACACGACAAGGTGGAGCACTTACATTGTCGAAAGGTAGTTTATTAGTGATGAAGGAAACAAAGGTTAATAACCTTTATAAGATGGAAGGGAGTACTAAAGTATCATCTGAAGTGATAGATGTATCTTCTTTTTTATGGAAGAAGCATCAAGGTCATAAGAGCAAGAAAGAATTGCAGGTACTGATAAACGATAAATCATTTCCAGACTTAAAATCTTTGTTTCTAAATTCTTGCTTGTTTTATATCTCTGCAAGTTATGATGGTGGCATAAAGGGATGTTGTGTGTGGGATCCTACTTCTCACAAGTTCATAATTGACATATATATAGTATGTATGGAACAACCAAAAGAGTTGATTTAAGATGGCAACAGTAAATTTGTTTGCATGCTAGATAATTCATTGTATGGCCTATTGGTACCCATGAAAATATACAAAAGGTTTGAATCCTTCATAGTGAGTCACAATTTTTCAAAGGGTAGGAATGACTATACAGTTTACAGTACATTCACATTATTGATCTTCTTTGTTGATGATATGCTTGATGCAAACCGAAGCATGAATAAAATCAGTAAGAAAATGACTCGGGTGGATAAAACAATTCAGATGAGGGATCAAGGAGCCGCATAACAAATTCTGGGCATGGAAATATTCAGAGATGGTAATGGTAAGTTGTGGTTGGAGTTCAGTATGAACATTGTAAAACTAGTTTTTATCCCACTTGCTTTCGATTATAAGTTTTCTTCAAGCATAGGGCTTGTCTATAAAGAAGAAAATGTTATGTATCATGTAAGTTCAGTAGGAGGTCTGTAGTATGTGATGAAATGGTTAAAACTAGATGCTTCACATGCTAATGATGTTATCAGATATGTGACAGATTCAAGGTTTACAGTGAAATGGGTGCTTCAGCATTTGAGAAGCACAAATGTCATCTATAATGGTTATACTAAGATGGTCTGTGATAATTGTAATGTATATTTTATAGGTGTCTTGGATAAAATGATATCTATCACTAAATATGTTTCACAACAAAGTTGTCGAAGACATGTGGGTGAAATCACGAAGGTGGGTTACACTTTTATGACAATCAGGTCTCCAAAATTCCGAAAAACATTTTTTCGGCCGAACTAATAATCTTTTTCGGCCGAAAGATATTGTTTTCGACCGAACTATTTTTTGGCCGAAATATATTGTTTTCGGCCGAACTATTTTTCGGCCGAAAAAATAAACGTCAAATCGAACGGTGCAATAACCACCCCCTCGATTTGCATGTACAAATTTGGTCGGCCGGATATTTTCTTTCCGGCAATCCGTTTTCGGCTGAACAATTGTTCGATCGAACTCTATTTCGGCCGAAAAATAGTTCGGCCGAACTATCTTTCAGCCAAATATTTGTTCAGCCGAACTATCTTTCGATCGAAAGATTGTTTATATATTAACCACACATCGATATTGGAATGTTTTACAAAAAATTGTTGTCGTATTCTATTGTGGGTTGCCGTTTGCTGTGTGTATTCGTTGTCGTGAGGAGGTCGCTAGGAGGTCGCGAGCGCAGCAGACGTGAGCGCAACTGAGGTCGGTGGGAGGTCGTGAGCGCAGGGGTCATCGAGAGGTCATGAGCATCAGGGTCGTCATTTCGTTTGCAACAGGTAAGTTTCTAAACCATCGATGTATGTTTAAAATATTTGTTTTAAATGTAAATATTTGTTTTAAATGTATGTTTGGATTGTTTTAATTTTTTATTACCGTAGCTTTGGACTGTATGTTTGGACTATTTTAATTTTTTATTACAGTAGCTTTGGACTGTATGTTTGGACTGTTTTAAGATACCTATTTAGTTTTTCTCCCTCGAATCATCCACTGGAGAAAACAACTTCAAGGTCGGTTGATCTTATCGGCTATCACTGCTCTCTTCTAAACAATGTGATAGGCGATAACTAATAAGATTATCCACTAATCTTATCGGCTATCGGCTATCACATTTTACTTTTATTTCTGCTTCCCTATGTTCTTTTCAGAAGCCCTAGTTTTTTATATGTCTAATCTCATGTATAACCTTGCTTTCTTCCTATCAATTTAATTGAAATTATTTCATGTTTGTCTCTTGCATATCCCAAATCTTATGCATAGCCTTGCTTTAATTCTATCAATTTAATTGAAATTATTTCATGTTCGGTGCTCGGTAACCCAAATCTCATGCATAGAGTATATTTAATTAAAAATATTTCATGATAGGCTCTGCTCTTTTTAAATTCAAACCACCTGGTTGGAAAAACTCGATAGTAGAAGCCATTCTTAACGAGCCCTTTGAAACCCTCATTCGTCAATGAACCAAATCTCTGCTATTGGTATGTGTGGCTCTATCTTATCTTCCCTTCTCTCAATCTTATGGCTCCCGGTGTCTGCCATGTTTATTAAATTTAAGTTTGCATTACCAAAGCTTAACATACATATTTAGTAGTTAGTAGTTAACACACCCGTGTTGTTTTTCTTATTAGTTTTAACATGTTGGCTTTGGTGTTTATCCATCTGGATAGTAGTTAGCCTCGCTGTATTTTGGGTTAATAGACACTTTATTTATTTCTAATTAGTTTAATCTATGTCTGTGGTAGTGTAACCGCCTGTCGTTGCTTCGTAATTAATTTAGGTTTTTTAACAGTTATTGAATTTAGGTTTTTTAACAGTTTAAATATTACTCATGAACATTTTTTTAACGCCATCTATATTAACTCATTCCTCAACTAACCTGCATATATGATTAGTTTAACCAGCATCTGCTATGCATTTTAGTTCCTTAAACAGATAACCCATTTCTTAGCATTTTAAATGGTATTTGTTTTTAATTTTATTTCTGAAATTAGAAAGAATAAAAGTTATATTTTTTTACACAGATACAATTTATATGCTATCATGTTAATCACTATTACAGTGTATTTCTAGCTATTATAACACATGCAATTCAGTTTTTCTTTCACCTACTTTTGCTTATAGTTATTGTTGCTATTTTAACTTTTTTAAATAAAAAAAAAATTAAAGTTTTAAGAGATTGTAATGACATAATTCACCAGTCATTAAATGTTTACATTTCAATCATCATTACAGGATCTTCCATTAGTTTAAACGCCCTGAATTTATTTCTTCCTTTTCCTTTTATATAAAATTTAATTATTACTTTTTTTCAATCAAACCAC
>SNQJ01S0012203.1:12646-27070 GCA_010110895.2 Picea sitchensis | reverse complement strand
AAAAAACATAACTCGAACACAAATTCACTAAGTTATATATACTTGAGTGTTCATCTTATATTAATCTAAATTTATGTACACATACCTATAGGTGATTCGTTTTCTGATTCAATTTTGGTTTCAACGTCGTCTTCGACATTATGAGACAAATCTATTTATGTTTTTTGAGAAAAATCAAATTGTAATTAGAATCAATTATATTATTTACAATATTTTTAATTTGAATTCTATACTTTGAATTTTGTACTTTCTGAATACAGTCCCAATGTGTGTCGCATGCTCGATCATCATATCTGCATGCATACCTGGTTGAACTTCTTCTTGTTGAAAATCTCTATTGACATTATCATAGTTTATTTCTTCAATATTTGCACGTTCTTGTTTCTTTCTCCGATAAATCTATGTCCTTTGTTCGATTTGGCGAGTATCATATCAAGTACAATCATATTTTCTCTTGCGCTAACTTTTGCTTCCCATGATTTTTATAGTTATCTGTAAAAGATATGTTCAACAAAGACTTCACCTTGAAAAAATGCTCAACATTTATCTTTCAGCATATAGATTGTTATTCCAATAAAAACCAAATAGATGATTCAAAACATTGTTTAAGTGTTCTAAAAAACCACCGTGTATCGATATCGATCCTCCGATTAAGCCTATGGAACAGAGGAAAGAAATAAAGAAAGAAAAGAATACAGCTACAATCAGTAATAGAAATGCTTTGAAATCCCTATCCTTGAGCTTATATCTTTTTGTTCATTTGATGGATTGTGTTAAACTTGTTTGGCTAAAATCATATTTATACAATTTGGCATGAAAGAAAACCATACGACATGTCGTTTCATATTTTCCGACGGACATAATTCATTTGACAGTCTTTCAGCCAAAAGCATTATGTTTTTGGCTGAAAGACTTGGAAACCGTTCAGTTTTGACAGATTCCGTTAGATTTTAGTCTTTCGGCCGAAATATTATTTCAGTCGAAAAAAGGAAATTACAACTAAAAACTAAAACCAGAGAAATGCCCCAAGCATAACTAAACTTCAGAGGTTGTGGACTCCTGCAAACATTGAGAATTTGGTTTCGAAAATGACACCAGCATTTCAAAAATTGAATCTACTTTCAATTCGTATAATTTGTTTTCATTTTCTTTATTTTTATCTAATTTTATTTAATTTTTTTAAAAAATCACTACATAATATTTTCAATAGACATTATGATTCGGTGAAATGAAATATCGGTATCTCAAAAAATATACAGTGAAAAAATTTAAAAAAAATATATTCATAATCCTTAAACTGTTCTTTTCAAAAGGGTATACTTAAATTTTAGTTTTAAGTAAAAATTAAGATAGCTACAAGGTGTAGAAAAACATATTTTTAAACTCTGCAACGTTTTCAGCTTGGTCAACTTCAAAAAATTCTAGAAATTATAATATTCATCCGTTAAATTCAAAATAATACTCATAATAAAATAGAGTCTCTGTAGATTGTTGCAGTATATTTTGTTTCTTAAAAACATAAGTTTAATAATATATANAGTAATAGAAATGCTTTGAAATCCTTATCCTCGAGCTTATATCTTTTTGTTCATTTGATGGATTGTGTTAATTTTGTTCGATCGAAATCCTATTTATATAATTTGGCGCGAAAAAAAACCATACGACGTGTCATTTCATATTTTCCGATGGACGGAATTCATTCGACAGTCTTTCGACCGAAAGCATTAGTTTTTCGGCCGAAAGACCTAGAAACCGTTTAATTTGACGTATTCCGTTAGATTTTATACGTTCGGCCGAAACATTATTGTTTCGGCCGAAATATTATTTCAGCCGAAAAAATGAAATTGCAACTAAAAACCAAAACCAGAGAAATGCCCCAAGCATAACTAAACTTCAGAGGTTGCAGACTCCTGCAAACATTGAGAATTTGGTTTCGAAAATGACACCAGCATTTCCAAAATTGAATCTACTTTCAATTCATATCATTTGTTTTCATTTTCTTTATTTTTACCTAATTTTATTTAATTTTTAAACAAAATCACTACATAATATTTTCAGCAGACATTATGATTCGATGAAAAGAAATATCAGTATCTCAAAAAATATACTGTGAAAAAATTTAAAAAAAATATATTCATAATCCTTAAACTGTTCTTTTCAAAAGGGTATATTTAAATTTTAGTTTTAAGTAAAAATTAAGATATATACAAGGTGTAGAAAAACATGTTTTTAAACTCTACAACGTTTTTAGCTTGGTCAACTTCAAAAAATTCTAGAAATTATAATATTCATCCGTTAAATTCAAAATAATTGTCATAATAAAATAGAGTCTCTGTAGATTGTTGCAGTATATTTTGTTTCTTAAAAACATAAGTTTAATAATATATACATTGTTGTAGAAATAAGTAACTCATTATCATTCATTTCATGTTTAAGAAACATATTGTTAAACAATTGTCAAATTGACATATCAAATCATGATAAAAAAAAATTGAAAAATAGTCATTGGAAAGATAACACAATTATTCACAAGTTTTGTTTTTACTGTAAAGTGAAATTCTAAATAAAAAAAATACTTTTGTATGTTGGAAGTTGAATAACTTGTGAAAATAAAGTTTTTTTTCTCATAGAACAAGCAAAAGTGTAACCCATCTTTATGATTTCACCCATGTTGGAGGTAGAGTAACCCCTCAGAAAATCGAAACTTGTTCAATTCACACATGCGAGATCATGAAACCGGTTTTATTAGAGATGTTGCAGTAGTGCTTGACTTTTCTTGTCTTGCAGAAAAGGTGATGAACAAAAGGAAAGATAAAGGTATCATGTTAATTGTTGTCAAGGTGGATATTGTTGGGATTTGGTGACAATGAATTCTTCTAATGATGGATTTGGATCCTATTATTCTGCACTGGTTACAACCAACTAGACCAAGTTAGATTATGGATAGGGATCACATTTAATAATCCATTTCTTATGGGAATGTATAAATTCATGTAAGCCCATAGAGGCAAAACGACTGAGTGTGAGAGACAGAGTGAGAACTTGCCAATCTGATGTAATCTCCATGATCTGAATAATAAGACAATCAATGCATATGCTTGGTGTATGTAGCCCAACGTTTGGGTGAACAACGTGAAATCCCTGTGTTCTTATTTGTATGATTGTTAATTATCATATGTGAATTGTGTTTTCCGCATTGACAATTCTATCACCAAGAACTCATCCATGGAGAGATTAGGGACCAGGCGATGAGATTTCAATAGGAATTTATGGGAATGGTTTGTGTCTCCATCTGTGATGGCCGCTTTTTCCTATGTTTAGGCATTCCAAGGTGTCGCTCATGTTGCTATCCATGGATACTTAGCTTTCAATAAATTTGAATCCGCTTCAATATTTCCATGCCAATACCGCTCTGTACCTCTAGAAGATTATCATAAAATGAATTGACATCATTGTATCCCTTATTTTAACATAACATTCTTGGGTGGTAGAATTGTTGTAGAGGGACCTTGTGCTATTGAAAAATATATCACAACCAAAATTGGGCTTTGATTCACATGGTATCACAAGCCAAGATTAATCACGTAGTGAGAGCCGGCCAAAGACAAGCTCGATTCCAAGTATCTACGTTGATTTCATAACCTCCAAAGACAATTTTGAGTCCAAGTATCTGAGTTTATGATACCCATATAATTTAAATTTTAGACCCCACCAAGTTTCAAGTCTTGATGATTTTGTCAATGTTTAATTCCCAAAACCAGTTTTATGACAGCCAAATAAACTCGACATGTAAACAAATTATCAAAACTGAAACATGAGGATTTTGAATGATCTTTAATACAAAAATAAAAACATATTAGCAGCACAATATTCAGAAAATTTACATAGAGATTTTTGGTCTAACAATGACCTTGGAAAAACCCACAAGGGGAAAACCAGTGAGAGAGGGAATTTTATTATTTGAGAGCTTCACATAAATTTCTTTTACATCATATTCATCTTCATAAATTACACAAACTTATCACATAATTTCTTCAACAAAATTTCTGAACAGTCTTGGAATTCCTCCTCGATTTATGTGCTAGAAATCCATACAATTGTACGATTGTCCCAACAATAAATGTTGTATGTATTGTCTCGATATTTGTGCCCCTTTTATGAGTTTGTTGTATGGAATTTTCAATATGAACAACACCTTGAAATTCATTCATTTCACCTCAAAAACAATGCCCAGAAAACTGAACTCTACGGCCCTCGAATTTTGTGCCAAAACTATACGGATTGTACAAAATTCCTACCCAAAAATTCGTGCTAGCATTTGCCTCAATTTTTGTGCAAGGAAAACTTTTATGGAAACCTTGGGATGCATGTCAAACACTTCAGAAAACTTGTTGTTGTTCTTTCTCGATTTCTGTGCATACACAAAGTGGTACGACCTCTAGAAATTCGTACTGTACAACCTATTATATTTTTTGTATTATTGCATTGATATGCGTGCTAGTAAACTACCTTGGAATGTGTGCCTTGGTTCTACAAATATGGGCTCCTTTCTCAAGCTTGACCTCCACTATTATTGCTTTCTCAAAAATACTTTAACAACCCAAGAATGGGTGCACCCTCTACCCTAATCGACCTCATGGAGGGAAGGTGAAGAGTCTCTCAATCCAATGGTGGAGATTGGATCAGATCAATGGTGGAAATTAAGACACTTAAGCTACCCACTTTCCGTAAGTCCAAAAAGTCACCCTTTTAATTAATCTCTCACGAATTAAATGACTAGGGTCCACATTAGGCCCTTTCTCACCTCTTAGGCGCCTAGGTGATGAGAAACACTTGCTTAGGTATTGTTTAATTATTTTAATACTCCCTCTTACTGAGGAAAGTGTTACTCACCAGTCCAAGATTGTCCCTGAAGAATACAAACTTGTCTTTGCCCAAGGCTTTGGTGATTATGTATGAAACCTGCTCATCTATAGATATGTACTGTAGCTCAACTGATCCTCTTTAACCATAATCCCGAATGAATTGATAATGAATCTCAATGTGCTTAGACCTGTCATGAAAAACTGGATTCTCAAAGAGTTTAATACAACTTTGATTGTCACAGTAAATCATAGTAGGCCTTAGTTGCACACCAAAAAATCCCACCAGCAACTTGCGAAGCCAAAGAGCCTCACAACTAACCTGACTGGAATCCATATACTCAGCCTCTGTAGAACTCAAAGCCATTGACTTTTTCTTTCAACTGAACCAAAACACCATTGTTGAGCCCAATCCAAAACAACATCCATAAGTACTCTTTCTGTCACTGAAACATCCTACCCAATCTGAATCTGTATATCCCACCAATCAAACTCCATCCCCTCTCAGATAGTCCAAACCATAATCCATTGTACCACAAAGATACCTGAGCACATGTTTTTCTTCCACCCAATGCACTCTCCTAGATTTCACCGTGAACTAACTAAGAGTGTTGACAACAAAACAACTATCTGGCCTAGTATTGACCAAATACATCACTGAACTGATCAACTGATGATATAAAGTGGAATCAACCAACTGTGACTCAGAAACATGAAGCTTCTTCTAGTTAGTAATCATGGGTGTGGTCATGGGCCTACAATCCTCCATGTGGAATCTCCTCATAATGTTACAAACATATTTCCCCTGTCCCAAGAAGATGTGTCCAATCTCCTGCCAAACCTCCAATCTTTAAAAATAATGCATCAATCCAATATTTTTCATCTCAAACTCTAAATCAAGGATCTCCTTGAAGATAGTGATGAGTCTATTTTCCCCTATAATGAAAATATCATAAACATATAGCAAGAGTATGAGAGGATTCTCTCCAACCATAATGAAGTATAGGTTGGGATCCGCCTCACTCTTCTCAAATCCCAACTGCTGTAAGTAGGCATCAATCCTAGAATATCAAGCTGTGGGAGCTTGTTTCAGCCCATACAATGGCTTCTTTAGTATGCACACATGGAAATCTCTCCCATGCACCTCAAATCCCAATTGTTGCTCAATGTACACCTTGTCATGTACGAGACCATTCAGAAATGTGGCCTTCACATCCATATGATGGATCTTCCAACCCATCTCTACTGTAATAGAGATCACTGACCTGATTGAGGTATATCTAAAAATTAGAGCGAATGACTCATCATAAACAACTCTCTCAATATGTGAGAACCCTCGATCCACAAAGTGATATTTGTACTTCTCATTGCTTCCATCAACATCATACTTGATTTTATAGAGCGACATGGAAGTCACCACTGACTTCCCCTCAGGTCTAGGAACAATATCCCAAACATCATTCTTCATGATGGAATTGTACTCTTCCATCATGGCATCTCTCCAAACCTATCTACCAGTAGCTTCCTCAAAATTGGAAGGCTCATAATCCCTGATGTTGCTCACCATTGCAATGTAGTTTAAAATATTTTGGGAGGTTTACTGTTCCTCACAGCCTGCATGGGATTCCCCACTGAACCTTGTTCCTCCCTCAAGGTATCCTGAAGCCACTTGGGCTTCCTCATCTATGAAGTAGTTTCCTGTGGAGGGGACTCTCCCTTCTCAACCCCATATCCTGAAGACTGTGAACCTGAAGTAGAATCTCAAGAACTCCATCCTGAAACATGTGGATTAATAACCTGTGACCCTAACATATGTGGCCCTGTAACCTATGGACCAGTCGTCACCAAAACTGGTGTTCCGGAACTCTATGAAAATGAAGTCGTTTGTGGACTCACCTACATATGAAGTGATGACTGCTCATTCATGTCTATCCCTCGTGACTTTATAAAGGCTCCATCCTCCTCAAATCTCACATCCCTTCTCAAAACTGTCTTCCTCAAGGAAGGGATGTATATGCGAAAATCCTTTTAAGTCTCGCTATACCCAACAAATATCCCCTTATCTCTCATGGGTTCTAGATTTGTTCTCTTCTCATAAGGGACATGTGAATATGTAAGGCACCCAAAAATCCTAAACCGCCCCACCTCAAGCTTCTTCCCACATAAATCCTCCTCAGGATTCATACTCCCCACTACTCTGTGTGGACTCATGTTATGCAAATAAAATGAAGTGTAGCATGGCTCAACCCAAAGAAAAAGTGGCATCCCCTGATCATGTAACATGGGTCTCGTAGCCCCAGTTATGGCCCCATTATTCCTCTCAACAACCCCATTTTGTTGTGGTTTGTAAGGAACAATCAACTCTCTCTTGATGCCCTATCCTGCAAAAAATTCCATGAACTCCTTGGAGGTATACTCACCCCCATTGTCTATCCTTGAAACCCTGATTTTCTTCCCAGTCTAGTTCTCCATAAGAGGTTTCAACTCTTGGAACCGATTGAAGACCTGTCCTTTGGTATTCATGAAGAAAATCCAAGAATTCTGTGAGAAGTCATCAATGAATATGACATAGTAAAAACAACCAGTCAAATATGAGGAATACATTAGACCACATACATCAAAATAAGTCAGATCAAGAATACTTGTTTCTCTACTATAACTGCTTGATAAAATAGTCTTGGTGTACTTTTCCAAGCACACCACTTGCACAACTCCTGGTGCTCTATACTGAAATATGGAACTCTAGTCATAATCTTCCTCAATATCCTCATATACCCATGATGAAAATGGGCCATCCTCCTATGCCATAGCTCACATAGATCATTTTTGTTGGTAGAATGAAATAATGCACTCGCTGGCTGGAACATGAGATTGTACAACTTCTCATGTTGAGTCCCAATCACTTTTAACAAAGTGATACCGGACCCCTTGGGGAATAGGATCACATGTTCATCATAAAACAACACCTCATAAACCCTCTCCTCAATAGAAGAAATTGAAACCAATTTCTACTTCAAGCCAAGAACATATAGGACTTCTCTCAACAACACGGAAGGTAGAGTCTCCTTCTTAAATGATATTGTTCCACTACCAACTTCCCTAACTGCCCAGTCATCTCCAATAACTACCTCAAGATCACCAATATGAGTGAGATCTGTCAAATGCTCACGAACACCTGTCATATGGTGGGAGGCACCAATTTCAATATACCACACACTAGAATGAGTGGTCTAGTGAAAATACATACTAATAAGGAAAACTCCTTATCAAACTTTGCGGATAACTCCTCCACTGCTGATGAAGTTTTTGTCTGCTTCTTCTTCTTGTTCGTAAATTGTCCTGCATAGTGCCCAAATTTGTGACATGCAAATCACTTGACATTGCTCATGTCCTTCTTTACTTCACCCTTCGGTTTGTTTCCTCCCTTAGGACCCCTTTTGAATTTCTTCTTGTCATTGGCAAGAAGAGCCACATTCTCCTCATCGTGACCTGTGGATGAACTACCATGCACATAAACTCTTCAGGTATCCTCCTGAACAAAATCACCCCAAAGATGTTCCCACTTGGGAAGGTTCTCTCTAGCCACAATTCTCTCAACAAAAACAACCCATTGTTTGGAAACTCCATTCAATATTGTCCTCACAAGTTCACTGTCAGTAATGGCCTCCCCCATAGCTCCAAGTTCATCTCTCACTTGTGTCAACTTGGTAAGATATGTGACCACATGTTCAACCTTGGTCATTTTAATGCTTTTCAGTTTTTCTCTCAAAACCATTTTCGGTTTTCATTTGTACTCTAGTAAAACTTCATCAGAGAATACCACATCTCATAGGCATTTACCTTCCATGCCACATGAGGGATCAAATGGTCCTTGATGGCATAAAGAATAATCCTCTTAGCCTTGATACTCTTCTTGTTGTATGTTGCAAGAAGAGTGGCATATGTGTGTACATTCACACGATTTGTTGTTGAGTTATCAACAATATCCCTTAACTCACTTTCTTTCAACAACAATATCATGCTATCCTTCCAAGCACCAAAGTCCACTGACCCATTAAGTCTGTCCTCAACCCTCAAAACGATAGCCATTGACCCTTTTCTGCTGAAACTGAAAAATTCAATTTTTTGTCCAGTGAAGTGACTTATGTCCCACTTTTTTGACCTACTGATATAAATATGTCTCTCTTTAACTCAGCTCTGATACCATCTAAAATTTTATACCCCACCCAGTTTCAAGTCTCTCTGATTTTGTCATTGTTTAATGCCCCAACCCAGTTTTATGACAGCCAAATAAACTCAACATGCAAACAAATTTTTAGAACTGAAACATGAGGATTTTGAACAATCTTTAATGTAGAAATAAAAACATATCAGAAACACGATATTCAAAAAATTTACACAGATACTTTTGGTCTAACAATGACCCTAGAAAAACCCACAAGGGGAAAACTAGTGAGAGAGGAAATTTTATTATTTGAGAGCTTTAGAGAAATTTATTTTACAACATATTCATCCTCATAAATTACACAAACTTATCTCATAATTTCTTCAGCAAAACTCCTTCGGAATAGTCCCAGAATTGCTCCTTGATTTTTGTACCATAAATCCATACAATTGTACGACTATCCCAACAATAAATGGTGTACGATCTATCTCGATATTTGTGCCACTTTTCTAAGTTTGTTGTACAAAATTTGCAGCAGGAACAACACATTTAAATTCATGTATTTCACCTCAAAAATAGTGCCCACAAAACTGAACTATATGACCCTCAAATTTTGTGCCAAAACTGTATGGACTGTACGAAATTTCTACCCAGAAATTTGTGCCAGCAGTTTCCTTGATTTATGTGGAAGGAAAACTTGTATGGAAGCCTTGGGATGCATGCCAAACACTTTAGAAAACTTGTTGTTGTTATTTCTCGATTTATGTGCATACACAAAGTGGTACAACCTCTAGAAATCCATATTGTATGACCTCTTATCTCTATTGTACTATTGCCTCGATCTACATGCTAGTAAACTTCCTTGGAATACCTGCCTTAGATCTGCAAATATGGCCTTCTTTCTCAAGCCCGACCTCCTCTATTATTTCTCTCTCAAAATTGCTTCAACAACTCAAGGATGGGTGCACCCTCTACCCTAATTGACCTCATGGAGGGAAGGTGAAGAGTCTCTCAATCCAAAGGTGGAGATTGGATGAGATCAATGGTGTAAATTAAGTCACTTAAGTTACTCACTTTCCCTAAGTCCAAAAAGTTACCCTTTTCATTTGTCTCTCACAAATTAAATGACTAGGGTCCACATTAGGCACTTTCTCACCCCTTAGGTGCCTAGGTGATGAGAAACACTTGCCTAGGTATTTTTTAATTATTTTAACATATAATGCATTCGATAAAGATCAAGATTTTATAATATCAGGTGGGGGATTTTTTCTAAACCTTAGCCATTTTTTTTTCATTATTTGGTTTATTCATTTAAGTCTTTCCACAATTGTACAATCATTCCAGTCTGTCATTTTATTGTATTTTTGTAGAAAATTCACAAACTGAGTGTAGGCCCTTTCGTTTGTCATCGTTTGGTTTATTTCATATCTAATTCTTTCCACAATTGTAGTATGATTCCAGTCTGTCATTTTATTATATTTGTGGAGAAAATTCACAAACATAGTGTGGGTGATTTGGGCACTAGAAAAGATCGCACCACCTATATCTCTATGGGTGTATCTAATGCATTCCATTAGTTAGAATCACTGATAAGTTTTCATCCAAGTGCATTGACATGCCAATGTGAAGATAAATCCATTCCTCATAGAACAAGCTCCTTCCTAGTCCAGAACATATTGAACTCCTAAAGTCCTTTTCGTGTTATTTGAGTGTGATGGTGTATTCTAATTACTAAAGGGTGGAGTTGCAAGAAACCATGTGAGGTGTAAGCTATGAATTGAGTTTAGGAACTGTTATGAATGTTATATTCCTCTTTTCTATGGGAAATACAATCACCATGGACAAAACAACTCAGCAAAGTGTTGTAACATGCTTGTAAGTTATGCAAGCGAAAGAAGCATAGTTGGAAACTCAAACTTGACTTCTTCACGATGCACTTGAGAAAAATAATCTTTGACAACATTTTGAACTAGTCGTTGTTGAGAACATCTGTATTTCTGAAGAAGATGATGATTCCAAATAATATAAACAACCAGAGCATGATAAAATCAATGAGCTAGCTCCAAATTCAAGAACATGTCAACTTCCTCTTTCCAATCCAGTCATAAGACCTCGGGAAGAAATAAAAAATAACAAGCACATAACCAGTATTGGATATGTAAAGGATGTCACCTATCCATATTACTCCAAACCCATCCAGTTCTATATTCACCCACTACAGTTCAAAAGAAAATGTATATATTCCAACATTGTCAGTTAGTTGGCCACATGGAAGATTAGTTCTTCGATATTAATCCTTGTAAGCATTGCAGAAACAAGAGCCATCCTTCAAACAAATTTTCTAATAGAAATAAATCTACAAAAATCAAGAACCAGTATGGGTGGATGAATTCTTGACAATCGTCATCAATAATCAATAGCCTAGAAGATATCTCAGTCATACCATATAATTCACTCTGAACTATTGACACATCTTGTAGAGAAAGGATTTGAATATTCTCATTTTGTCCGTGATAGGGGTGAACAAAATCAACAATTAATAGTCAGGCTTCAAGTTTTGAAGTACCATCAATCGAGTAGTAACAAGCTAGTGTGATAGGTTTGTGGTTTTCCATAAACAACCACTTATTAGAAGAATTACAACTCCTTCTAGACAACAGTTTGTGGTTTTCCTTAAACCTCCAATTGGTAGAAGACTTTCAACTTCTACTACATAACAATTTATGGTCATCCTTAAACCAACATTCAAAAGAACTTCCAATTAACAGAAGACATCAACTTCCATATTCTAGCTAATTTAAGAAATGTTTCGGGAACAATCGAGCCTAGAGCCAAGTTCTATCTTTTTTGGTCATCCTTAAACCACCATATTGGTTTGTGGTCTTCCTCAAACAACCATCACCATTTAGTAAAAGACACCAGCTTCTACTATCCATTCAGTTTGTGGTAATCCCGGAACCACCAAATTCAAAGAGTGTTATCATTCACTTGTGTTGGAATACAAATAGTCAAGTAAACATGAGTGATCATATAAATTCCAAGATACATTGGAAGATTAATCCAAAGGTCATCCGAATTGTATTTATACATGTATCATATGAATATAAAATGCAATCCATGCTCATTCAATTTTGTGTGTCCAACACAAGGGACATTTTCTACTTTTGTGTCTTGAGATTTCTCTAAAAAGAGGGTTGATACCATGACTGACACAAAAGGTATGTAAGATGTCATTAATTTCATAAGAATGGAAAAGGGAAGATAGTTTATTGTTCAAAATGAAATGGAAAGCATGACTACTTCTCATGTATTTCTAACTGGTATGAATAAGCTTTCCATCCATTGGATAATGAGCATAAAAAAACTTAGACAATTCTAATTTAAATATTTAGAATGATATAGTAAAAATACAAAATGAAAATTTGTTAATATTTGGTTGTATATGAATTTGATACACATGCTTATTTGTTGTGATGGGTTTAGGTGAAAAATATTTAGAAGAATATATTGAGAATTATTTCCCATTTTTCCATAGACTTGTAGTTTGAAGCCTTGTTTGCATGGGAATGGACATGAGAGGGTGTTTGGTATTTTAAGAAGTTTTAACAACATTTTTCATAGGATGAATAAGTTATCAACACAATGGAATTCCAATTGTGTTATGTCCCTTTTTATGGGTTTGATTATGGGAATGCTATTCCCGTTTTATTGTACCTTTTTATGGGTTTGATTATGGGAGTGTTATTCCTATTTTATTGATTTCATGGTAGTTATAATCCATGGAAAGGAAAATACCTCATGATATTTTTCAAATTAGCATTCTCTATATGGAGGTTAGGATGTAGGAAACAAAGAGAACTAAGAATATTTTGTACCTCCATTACCTTTTGTCTATTCTTCTTCTTCATGTGTCCAAGTAGATCCATATGAAGAAGTGTTTGAAGTGTTTGTAGAAAGAGGTGGAGGCCAAGGTTCAAGGTGAGTTTTGTGTGATATGCTTATGGGGATAGTTTTAAATATTTTCCACGTGCTCCAATTTTTGCAATGTTATTAATATTCTTGAAATATTTCTTCTCCTTAGGTAAAACAACAATAAATACAAATATTCCTAAGGTAAAACAACAATAAATACAAATATTCATAAATATTCATAAAGCCAAACTTATTGAAGATGAGCATTTGTACTAGTACATGTTCAAATTTCAAATCCCCTTATTTTTTCAGTAAAATGCAACTACACCCTAGGTAACATAGAATGAGGATCTAGTTATCTTCAATATTTTTTAGACTACAGTGGTAATTTAAAATCATCATATTATATCACATGGAAATTATGTCTTTTATATTGCTATAGTGACAACTGTAGGCCATCTATTGTTGCTTACCAGGAAAATTGCCCATATTGTTCATATGATGTTTGTCTCAGTGATTGTTAGGAGCTTTGAGAAGTGATTGTTAGGAGCTTTGAGAAGGTTTCCAACCAGGAGGTTGTTAAGAAAAAATCACCCAAGCACAGTCTATGGATATAGCTTATTCACATGGTAGAGAGGTATTTCAAAGAAAGGAAAGAAATAGTGTCAGCGAGAAGAAATAGTTGGGAGTCTCACACCTACGTTATTGGAAATAACATTGTGGACTAGATTACGAGAATGGAAAGATAATAGTGATGGTAAAATTCCAAGCCCTTGAAAGGAATATGGTGTCTATGGTAATCATATGTTTAAACTAAAATGCATTTTAAAAACGAATTAAAATAGTTGGCAGTCTCACTCCTACGTTACTTGAAATAACATTGTGGACTAGATTACTAGATTGGAAAGCTAATACTTATGGTAACATTCGAATCCCTTGAAAGGAATATGGCGTCTCAAAGGAAGAATGTATGCTATAAAAAAAAGAAGTTACATAAAGCCACTCATGGGAAGGACAACAATGGAATTTTTTTAACTATGAAAATATAGAGGATATTAAAGAAGAAGGTCTTGAGCATATTAAAAAACACTAGATTGTATGTCATAAAAATAAGAAGTTACATAAAGCAACTCATGGGAAGGATAACAATGGGATTTTTTTAACTATGCAAATATAGAGGATATTAAATAAGAAGGTGTTGAGCATATTCAAAAACACTAGATTAGAGTTCAACCAATCATTCTCTTGAATGTTCTTGAAGGCACATTTAGTTTGAGTTAGGACACTAGATTGTATGTCATAAAAAGAAGAAGTTACATAAAGCAAGTCATGAGAAGGATAACAATGGGATTTTTTTAACTATGCAAATATAGAGGATATTAAAGAAGAAGGTGTTGAGCATATTCAAAAACACTAGATTAGAGGTCAACCAATCATTCTCTTGAATGTTCTTGAAGGAACATTTAGTTTGAGTTAGGAGACAAT
>SNQJ01S0012203.1:0-10235 GCA_010110895.2 Picea sitchensis | reverse complement strand
TATATACATATATATAAATAAATATATATATTTATAAAATTAAAAATAAAATAAATAATTGTTTTATTATATTGTGATAATTTACAGCTGATTAATTAAAAAGGGAAAAGGAAAAAAGTTAATTTCTACACCTGCCAATTTCAGTTCTAAATGAAAAGGGGAAAGAGGGAAATCTAAAATATTAGGAGACTAGGAAAAGAGGGAAATCTAAATAATTAGGAAACTAGGAAAAAAGGGAATCATAAAAAGAAAAAGGAAACACAAGGGAAAAAGAAGAAAGTCAAGTTAGTAAGGTATCTAACATTTAAGAACTTGCTAATTTTTAAACTGATCTGGCAAATTAATAAGGGGGAAAGTCATTAAAACCTGTAAGAGAATTTGGGGACACCTAGGAGCGATTCTAGGAGTGACTCTAGGTGGGTAAGGGAAATAAGGCTAATTAATTAATTAAATAAATAACTTTTTGGAGGAATGAAGGGGATGGGTAACACTTGTACGGGGAGGATTTGTATGAATTAATTTGTTGAACTTTAAATAAAATAAGATTTTGGGAAAGTAAGTGGGTTAAAAACTCTATATAATGGAGGGAGGAGAAGGATGTTGGATATTTTTCTAGTTGCATAACGTTACGCTACATAAATATCTACTTGACTGACTTAGCTTGTGGGAGTTGGGATTCCAAGCTCGATGAGGAGTGGTAGCTCATCCTTGTGAGGTGAGTTGGGAGCTAGTTGATTCTCTGGTTAGTGTGTGTGGCCCCTTTGTGGCTCGGGGGGCTAAGGGGGAAGAAAAGTGCCCCTAGCGTTGGATGGAAGGTACCGGTGAAGTCTCATCAGTGGGAAAGGGGGAGTTGCACAAAGCACACGAGACAACTCAGAGTGGGCGAGCAGACAATGGTACACTTTATTTATTTTTGCATGGTAGATTGTAGTAGGATTTATGCTTGGATCTGCATCTTTAATTGGGTAAGTAAATTGATTGTCTTATATTTCTAGTAGATGACTGAATTTATTCATAACTGTTAGCTTGATGTTGGTCTTCCCATGGCCTTCGATTTTCGGCATGTATTGATCGCCCTTGGGTGTATTGATTTGTAAAGTCTGTGGTTGTTTTTCCCTTCGTCCCTATATCATCAGTCCTCGCCTGAGTAGTCAGCCAGGATCCTGATCTACAGTCGTTGCTTCAGCATTAATAGACCTATTGATCTCAACGCCCTTCTTATTTGCGCGTGGATGATGAGCGAAGGATGTTCCTGTCAGTCGTCTACATTCGTTATTGTCCTTGGCTGATCGTTTGATTTTTCAATCTAGGAAAGACCTTTGCGTATGGATTATCTTGCATCCTTATTGGTTTTTATCTATGCCTTGACTGATAGAATCCCTGCGATCATTCCCATGACTTTTCCCATTGGATCCATGTGTTTGTTGAGTGTGGTCTACGTTGGATTGGTGTCCTGGTAATGAAAAGATTTAATTTCAGTCTGCATTTTTATATTGGGATCCTGGAATGTAAAAAAAAAAGAGAGGGGGATTTAATTTCAGTCTGCGTTTTTATGTTGGCATCCTGAAAATGGAAAATCAATTTAATTTCTAAGTCTGTGTTCTCATATTTGGTACACTAGAATTGGATAAACATTTTTTTAATTCTCGGTCTGTGTTGTAATGGTATCCTGGAAATGGCCCAACTAATTAAATTCTATGTATGCATTTCGTTTTTACTTTTGAGGCGAATATTCTCTTGAAGGAGACTGCGTCTTGCACTTAAGAATTTATGCTTTTGATTACCTTGTTGCCTGGAAAATTCACCCCTCTCTGGACTGCATTTCATTTTACTGCTGTAGAGATTTTTTCCCTTGTTGAAGACTGAGTTAAGCATGAAAACATATTGTTGTTGGATTCATGTGAATGGCCACGAATTGCAAATTAATTGATGTTGTGTTTTCTTATTTTAACCACGAATTTGCCAGAGAAACGATCTTTGCGTCTTCCTGTAGAATGCCCACGATTTTTACCATTGAAATGTGATTGAGTTTGTTGTTACCATGATTTTATGACTACGATTGGACTATTACACAGAGTTTGTTCTTTACTGACACCACCATTTTGTTACCACAGTTTTAATACACAAATTAAATTACCACAATTTTACTCTCACAGGATCTGATTCTTTGTTGTTTAAATGCCCACGATTTTGTCTTTCAATGAGGCTGAGATTGTTGGTTTAAATGTCCACGAGTTTTTCTTTTAAAATGAGACTGAGCTTGCCGTAAATGCCCACGAATTTGCTTTAAGGCGCTTTCCTGAGCTGGCCGAATTTACCCATGATTTTTTCCTTCTTAATAGCCTGACAATTTGTCCAACTGTCATGTCTGTGTGTTGCCTTGTGTTACCAGGCCTTTGACGTTTAGTTAACTGCAGTTCGATTTTTTCTTTATTATTTTTTTTGGAATTCATTTCGTTGCTTAATGCCAACTCGATCGCTCCTTTATTAATTACCAGTTGCATCTTCATTTAATGATGGTGTAAAGTCTCTGCAATTTGCAATTTAAGGCTGGTGAGTGTATGCATTTTTAAAAATTTCACTTCTGCTTTGCTTGCAGTCGTAACGAAGGGGTCATTACATATGGTATCATAGACGGTTCAACTCGCGACTTGGGATTACTACAGCTTTTGTTGATATGATTTGATTATAATGTGGCTAATTGAGTTGACTTGTATTCGTCAAGGTAATCATGGTTAGAGGACATCGCGGAGGAAAACGACGGGGTGCTAGGGAAGGAGTCGCAATGCCTCTAGTAGCATCCATGCCTAAGGGGTCTAACCCCTAGAGAGACGAATAGGTTGTCAGGTAGGAGAATATAGAAGTTGGTGATGTGGTAAAAATGATGAGATATTTTTAGTGCATGTCTGAGGCATTGATCAGTCGTTTGGACAGAGAAGAGGCCAGAGTGTCGACAACCCTTGAGGGTCCACCGCGTGCTCCGGTCAGTACTAGTAGCATTCACTGTGAACTCGAGAAGGTCAAATTTCTCGATTTCTTTGGTTCCCCAGACAACATAGCCGCCGAGGCATGGTTGGAGAATATGGAAATGTTCTTTTCACTTCGCAACTATACCTCCAACATGAAGGTCTGCATGGCGGTATTTCAACTGAAGGGGAGTGTTCTTCTATGGTGGAATACGCTCCTACCATAGTTGAACATGTTTGTTGAAGACGTGTCATGAGAATTGTTCGAGGAACAGTTCTGAGAGAGGTACCTATCAGAGGAATTCATTGAGCGTCAACTCAATGAGTTCAACACCTTACGACAGGGCCCAAGTACGAGGCCCATTTTATGGAGCTGCTCCGATATTCTCTGCATCTTAACACTAAGAAACTTAAGTTCAACAGGTTCATGTTCAGCCTTAACAGCAACATACGTGAAAAGTTTAGGATTTTGATGCCTCAAACCTTGCATGATGTTGTCCAAAAGGCCCTCATAGCAGAGGAGGAGCTTATCAGCAGGGGTCAGAACAAGACTCCAATGAGACCAGGAGGGCAGGTGTCAACTGGTATGCAGTAACATCAGACACCATCCAGATATATGTCGGGATATCGTGGCTTCTTTTATCTCCTAAAATAGCACTGTCATTTTGTCAAATTTTAGGTGATAGGAAGAGGTCCAAAAATTGGTTTCTAAATATTTTTAGGTGGGTTAGATGGTCTACTTTCTAAAAATAAACTTGGAACAAGCATTGAATTTGGTCTTCTCAAGAAAAATTGAGAATCTTAGGTTTCATTGGTTTAGGCAAGCCTGAAAAGCTCTCATTAACCACCGAAAGCAGATCTTTCGGTAGTTAACAAGCTAAATTCGGGTCTAGTTTAACCATCGAAAGTGCAGATTTTCCAGAAATAACCTACCTTGGGAAAACTCATTTTTCTCAGTCATGGAAAGTCCATTTCACATTCTCAAATAGTCGATTTACAACTAAACATCCTAGGATTTCCAATGGTGCTTTTAGATATGAATTTGGAGCTTGGGAAGGTAGTGAAAATTCCCCCGCAATATCAGGTAGCGTTTTAAGAAATGTGAAATTTCAAAATACTTAGGTAGGCAAATTTTGTAAATGCAGAGGTTCCATAAATGCATGATCAACTGGATTTGTAAGTGTTTGATAGGTTTTAATGGAAGGCATCAGATCATGAGGAATAAGCCTCGAATAAAGGGAATTTTTATTGAGATGTAAGGTTGAAGTTGCCCATTTCCAAGTTGCCAGAATTAAGGTCATCAATCTTTCACTGAGCTGATTTCAAAGCATCAGATCTTGAGATCGCAGATGTCAAAGATTTTGCATAATAGATTTTTTTCTAGATATAAATTTGATCTCCACTACCACGTTTAACTCATTGAATTAGTTGGATGGATATCCTCATCAACATGTCCTCTAGTTGATTGCATACATCCAAGTCGACAAATTGAGTCCACATGTCAAAACCTAATGCATCAAGTCAAACAAATCAACACCTTCCATATACAAAAATTCATTATCAATTTGATTATGATTAACTCTTTTGTTTCATGTGACTTTCATAAAACCAAGTTCCAAGAGATATCACCGTGATGATTTTCCATTTGAAATCCCTTTGATTTAGGAATCAAATCTTAGTTTGTTGTTATTTCTCATCTCTATCTCACAGAATCCAAGTCATTGTGATTCTCATGCAAATTAATTCGCCATAGATCCATTTTTCAAAAGTTACAACTTACGGTGTTTAACATGCCTAAATTTTTCCTTCCTTAACCACCGAAAGCAGAGATTTCGTTGGTTAAATCACCCAATTTTTTCCAGTGTTAACCACCGAAAGCCTGTCACTGCCAGATTTCTTGAAAAATGCCCAGATCGAAGTTTTACTAATCCGAATCACTTGAAACCACTTTTAATGGATAGATGTTGAATTATAGAGTCAAATTCAATGTCCATTTTTTATGCATAAATATAAAAAGAGGTGTTCAAATCAGTTTTGGTACCTATTTTGGTGGCAACAAATTAGGGTTTTGGCACAACTCAGTGAATTCAAATTCTATCTTTTGGAAGAGTCATCAAAGAGCCTTGGGAGGCTAGTCTTCACTGCATCAGGACTCTACTACCTATGAAGACTATCATATGTGGGATTTACCTCATCTTGAGGATCTTTCCTTAAATTTTGTAAATATATTTTTGACTTTCTATATTTAGTAAATTTGATCCATTAATTCAGGATCTAAAAACTGTATTGTAAAGCTATAAAGATGAAGATAGAAGATGAACTAATGGTTCGATTTTGAATTCTATATTCTACTATTTTCGTATGAAAGACATTTTCTTTAATATATCAAGCCTGCAAGCTTCTCTCATTTTTTATTGTCAGGCCCTCCTTCATCTGTGTCTATGCATATGAGTTGAATTCATTCTTTTGTCTCTGTTTAATGGTCCTATGGTAAATGTCATCTTACTTTTGACTGTTAAGAAAGAATCATAAGCATCTTTGGCTAGTTTGTTGACCCATCATATATATGGTTTATGTATGTTTTGGTTAACCGATTGGTTTTCTTATCCATTTGTTATACAAATCTATCGGATAAATAGCTCTTGAAGGCCTTTTATTGCATGAATATAGTTAGACTATCTTGAAGATACAATCCAGAGATTAAGATATTCATTTTGATCCAAACCCACACCCATTATTGAGAAAATAGTTTCTAAAAGATTAAGTTACCAAGCATCTCTGACTTATAGCCTAGGAGAGTTTCTTGGAGTGATAACAAATTGGCGCCATTGCCGGGGAGAGGAGTTTGAAGATGATAGACAAAGTCTGGACATATATTTGGTTGTAATCATCTATCTGGCGACTCCATGAAGGATGGATTCAGTGGCGACTCCACAACATTCAAATGTCAAAAGCGTTTTCTTCTCTTTTGGCTCAGAGGTTTGCACCTCTCAATTTTTCTTCAGTTCCTGGTTTCTCACATCCAGTACCTAATATGTTGGAATGGGGATATTTTCTACCTATCTTCGAAGAGAGAAAAGAAGACAATCCTACAGAACACCTCCTCAAGTTTCATGAGTGCATGGATCTATTAGATCTACAGCATGAAGATGTTCATATGAAGATGTTCATGTTTTCATTGTATGGTGATGCATGTCAATGGTATTTTTCTTTACCTCCTTCCAGTATTTCATCATTGAAAGATTTTCATAGAGAATTCACTGAGCATTGCAAAAGGTATTTTTCAGATGAGTTTGCATTTGATAATTGTTGTGATGAATATGAATTACATTGTAAGATTGAAGATGTAAATATAGAAAGATCTCTCCCTCATAATATACAACAACCCTTTAATGATCTTCAAGATGTTGTGTTTTCCCATCAACATGAACTACAAATGGATAATAAAGAAACTGGATGCTCTCTTACCATCCTTAAGTCTGATTGTTATAAATTTGAAGAGTTGGTTCCTTTAGCTACACAGAGAGATGATCATGAATGTATACATGATGTGCTTAATGATAGCTTCGAAGAATATGTTGCAACAGGGGACATCTATCATTGTAACCAAGATATTGGTGATCTTCAGGAGGATAACCATAGTATTGATTCTTTTGACATTGTATCAAATGCATCTACCAACTTATATTGTCTTGAAGATGAGATTGTCCCCTTTGAAAACCCCAAAGATGATTATCAGATTGACACATTAGTAGGTGACAGTTTCAGATCTGCAGCAGGTTCTAAAGGAAGCCCTCATCTTTTTTATTTATAGACCGAGGCAGATTTCAACAGATATGAGGAGGAACAAAAAGTTTCTAATCAGCAGTTGAGTTTGTATTTTCATTTGACAGAGGAAGAACAATCCACATTCAGTATTGATATCAGTGAAGAAAACAAGTAGTA
The DNA here is from genome assembly GCA_010110895.2 of Picea sitchensis. NCBI lineage: Eukaryota > Viridiplantae > Streptophyta > Pinopsida > Pinales > Pinaceae > Picea > Picea sitchensis. Next base: position 3,324 of record SNQJ01S0012203.1, on the reverse strand, counting down.
GGATCTCAATTCTCATATGGGACAGCAAGAAGACTTCCAAGGAAGACATCTATCTACAAACAGAGAGCTAGTCATGGAAGGGCAATCATTTTTCATGAATCATAATGCTTTTGATCTTGATTTTAGAGACCTGGTGGCTAATTTGATAGAATTACTTATTTCACACCCTATGAAAGTTCTAGATTTCATTCATTCATCAATTTCCACAGGTGAATATGACTTTCTGAAAGCTTATTTACTACTGTTGATATGTTTTAGTTATTTTCTATTAAGCAGTGATAGAGATAAAGTCATCATGCTTTTGAAGTTGCTCAAATGGTTGTTACGGAAATCTGCGTTTACCTGACCAAATTTTAGATTTGGTTAGCAGTAGGGATAGGCAGAAGAATAAGCTCTTCATATGAGCACTTAGATTATTTTCAGTTATTGGTTGAATAAGCACAACAGGCTATAGGTTGTCTGACGATAAGTTTCTTAGGCCAGATGACTCCATAGCCCAATGGACTGACACAATACAAATTGTAAATGATTGTTGAGTAGAATTTTTATGTATAATGGACAGGCACAAGTCTTATTTTTCTTGGAACCTCACTGGGAGGATTCCGTCCCCAAGTAGGAGCCATATTTTATCTCCTAAAATAGCACTGTCATTTTGTCAAATTTAAGGTGATAGGAAGAGGTCGAAATTTTGTTTCTAAATTTTTTTAGGTGGGTTAGATGGTCTACCTTTTGAAAATAAACTTGGGACAAGCATTGGATTTGGTCTTCTCAAGAAAAAGTGAGTATCTCAGGTTTCGGTGGTTTAGACGGGCCTGAAAAGAATTAATTAACCACCGAAAGCAGATTTTTCGATAGTTAACAGGCTAAATTCGGGTCTAGTTTAACCACCGAAAGTGCAGATTTTCCAGAAATAACCTGCCTTGGGAAAAATCATTTTTCTCATCCGTGGAAAGTCTGTTTCACATGCTCAAATAGTCGATTGACAACTACACATCCTAATATTTCCAATGGTTCTTTCATATATGTATTTGGATATAGGGAAGGAAGTCAAAAGTCCCCCACAAGATCAGGTAGTGTTTTCAGAAATGTGAAATTTCAAAATAATCAGGTTGGCAAATTTTGTAAATGCAGAGGTTTGATAAATGCATGCACAAATGGATTTGTAAGTGTTTGATAGGTTTTAATGGAAGGCATCAGATCATGAGGAAGAATCCCTAAACAAAGGGAATTTGTATTGATTTGTAAGGTTGAAGTTTCCCATCGCCAAGCTGCCAGAATTAAGGTCATCAATCTTTCACTGAGTTGATTTCAGAGCATCAGATATTGAGATCGCAGATGTCAAAGATTTTGCATAATAACTTTTCTACTAGATATAAATTTTATCTCCACTGCCACGTTTAACTCATTGAATCAGTTGGATGGATATCCTCATCAACATGTCCTCTAGTTGATTTCATACAGCCAAGTCGACAAATTGAGTCCACATGTCAAAACCTAATGCATCAAGTCAAGCAAATCAACACCTTCCATATACAAAAATTCAGTATCAATTTGATTATGATTAACTCTTTTGTTTCACGTGACTTTCATAAAACCAAGTCAACAAATTCAAATTCGAATTTGACCATGATGGTTTTCCATTTGAAATCTCTTTGATTTAGAAATCAAATCTTAGTTTGTTGTTATTTTTCATCTCTATCTCACAGAATCTGAGTCATTGCGATTCTCATTCAAATTAATTCGCAACAGATCCATTTTTTGAAAGTTACATCTTTAGGTGGTTAAGAGGCCTAAATTTTGCCTTCCTTAACCACCGAAAGCAAATCTTTCGGCGGTTAAAGCACCCAGGTTTTTCCAGTGTTAACCACTGAAAGCCTGTCACTGCCACATTTGTTGAAAAATGCCCAGATCGAAGTTTTATTGATCTGAATAACTTGAAACCACTTTTAATGGATAGAAGTTGAATTATAGAGTCAAATTCAATGTCCATTTTTTATGCATAAAGATAAAAAGAGGCGTTCAAATTAGTTTTGGTAACTATTTTGGTGGCAACAGATTAGGGTGTTGGCACAACTCAGCAAATTTGAATTCTATCTTTTGGAAGAGTCATCAAACAGGCTTGGGAGGCTAGTCTGCACTGCATCAAGACTCTACTACCTATGAAGACTATCATATGTGGGATTGACCTCATCTTGAAGATCTTTCCTTATTTTTTGTAAATATAGTTTTGACTTTCTGTATTTAGTAAATCTAATCCATTAATTTAGGATCTGAAAACTGTATTGTAAAGATATAAAGATGAATATAGAAGATGAACTAATGGTTCGATTTTGAATTCTATATTCTATTGTTTTTGTATGAAAGACATTTTCTTTAATATATCAAGCCTGCAATCTTCTTTCATTTGTTATTGTTAGACCCTTCTTCATCTGTGTCTCTGCATATGAGTTGAATTCGTTCTTTTGTCTTTGTTTAATGGTCCTATGGTAACTATCATATTACTTTTGACTGTTAAGCAAGAATCATAACCATCTTTGGCTAGTTTGTTGACCCATCATATATATGGTTTATGTATGTTTTGGTTAACCGATTGGTTTTCTTATCCATTTGTTATACAAATCTATCTGATAAATAGCTCTTGAAGACCTTGTATTGCATGAATATAGTTAGACTGTCTTGAAGATACAATCCAGAGATTAAGATATTCATCTTGATCCAAACCGATACCTATTATTGAGAAAAGAGTTTCCAAAAGATTAAGTTACCAGGCATCTCTGACTTACAGCCTAGGAGAGTTTCCTGGAGTGATAACAACTTCCATAGGGGATCTACTTTCACTACACCTCAGTGACCGATGCCTCAACAATGGACACCTTATCGGGGACCACAACATCAACAGAAACATAGACCGCAACAACAACATTTTAGGCCTGTTTAGCAGAACTGACCAGGATTCCAGGTCGGTGGGTCATCATGTTCTACTTCGGGTACCAGGACTACTGGACCGAAGAAGAGGTGTTGGATGTGTGGGGAGCCACACTAGCAGCGCGACTTCCCAATGGCTAGGACTAGAGTATCTAGATTAGTTGGACCCACTAACATGGGAGATTTGGGCAAGGCCCATCGGATTCATGGAGCGGTGAATAACCGCCAGGCAGATCACTAGTCGATTGTGCTCAAGATGTCAGGTATTGTCGCTGACCAGACCCTTAGTATTTTGATAGATCCTGGTGCTACCGAGAGTTTCATTTCGGGTGCAATGCAGAAAAGGATTAAGGTAAAGGTAGTAGAAGGTTGGAGTAAAGGTTACAGGTTGTATCCTTA
>SNQJ01S0012202.1:127725-173537 GCA_010110895.2 Picea sitchensis | reverse complement strand
TAATAAAAAAATAAAAACCTTAGGAAAAATAAAGCCTAGGTGTGTGTGAAGTAACTCCAACACCCCTCCTGAACATCACTATGGTGAAAATAAAGATTGGGTCCCAACAACAAGGTAATGTTAGGTACCCAAGTACAAAAGATACACTGAAAATAAAGTGAGGAAAGAGGGAAAACCTCATGGGAAAAACCCCTCCTCAAGGTACAATGTATGTAAACAGAAAAACTACAATTGCTAGACAACTGTGTCCTTCACTCCAAGATGACCTTGTAGAGAATGGAATTTCTTCTCAGTGAAGGTCTCGGTGAAAATGTATGCCATCTGTTCTGATGAAGGATAGAACTGTAAGTCGATGATCCCCTTGTGTACTAAGTCCCAGATGTAGTGCATGTGGATCTCGATGTGCTTCATCCATTGCCTCTGAACTGGATCTCCATAGAACTTCAGAGTGCTTTGGTTGTCACACCAAATGACGAACGACCGATGAAACTGAATGCCCAACTCAGTGAGAAAATGTTGTAGCCACATAGATTGAATGGTTATGTTAACTACCCCTCTGTACTCTGCCTCGACTGAAGATAGAGAAATGGAATCTTACTTCTTGCTCGACCAACATATAGGCCTAGAACCAAGATTGAGTGAGTAACCATATGTGGATTTGTGATCAATGCTATTGCCAGCCCAGTCAGAATCAGTAAACCCGATGAGATCTAATGTAGAGTTTGCTACATAATGAATCCCAAAGGTGATGGTTCCCTGTACGTATCGAAGGATATGATTTGCATATTTCCAATGTACCTCATGCGGCTCCTGCATGAACCTGGAAAATGCGCCAATTGCATATGAGAGGTCTGGTCTGGAGTGTGTGAGATACAAAAATCTCCCCACTAGTTGTCTGTACAATGTGCTATCAACTAGTGGAGTCTCCCCGCTATCCTCAAGTTTGACTCTTGATAGGAAAGGAGTCGGAGGAGACTTGCAGTCTCTCATGTGAAATCTCTTAAGGAGATCTCGTGCATACTTGGCTTGAGACAGTTTGATGCCTGATGCATCCTGACTGATCTCAAGTCCAAGGAAGAAGTGTAGTGGACCGATGTCCATCATAAAAAACCTTTCATGAAGAATCCTCTTGACTGCAACAATCGCTGAAGTCGAGTAACTGGTGATGAGAAAATCATCGACATACATAACTAAAAGTAGAAGTGAATCAAACTTCCTAAGCATGTATACATTCGGGTCTGATTTACAATGTACAAAGTTTTGTGACAACAGGTAGGAGTCCATCTTCAGTTGACAAACCAAAGATGAGTCTTGCATAAATCCCTAGGGATGCTCCATGTAGATATCCTCAGAGAGATCACCATGAAGAAACTCATTCTTCACGTCCATCTGATGGACTTCCCATCCCTTGGTTTCCATAATGGAAATGGCCAATCGAATAAAATCCATATTTTCTAATGGAGTGAAGGTCTCATCATAGTTAATACCATGAACCTACTGAAAGCCTTTGGCGACAAGCCTGGATTTGTATCTATTGATCTGTCCATCCACTGTGCTCTTGGTCCTGTAGACCCATCTACATCTGACAAGTTTCCTCCCAGAAGGAAGGGGAACCAGATCCCAAGTCTGGTTCTCAAGGAGGGAGATGTACTTCTCTTGCATGGAATATTCCCAAAAGGGATTTCTAGAAACCTTGCTATAAGACTGTGGATATGATGACTGAACCAAGAAAATATGCCTAGAAGGAAATGGTTCAGTGGCAGTGAGTGCAATATAAGGCTCCTCAAAATCATATCGAGTCCTCCTAGTATCAACTCGATCACCTACAAGATCCCTTGCATCCTGAGGAGTAGTCTGTGCCCACTTAGGCCTCTGCTCTAGCTCTGCAACTGCATCTGGATGCTCTGAATCTGCATCTGACTGTACTGACTCTGACTCTGAATCTAAATCCTCTTATTCCTCTAAATCAGAACTCTCCTCTGAAGAAGAGTCGTCATTTGCATGCTCATCATCTCGGACAGGTGGAAGTGTAAAGGTGTCTGCATGCGGCTGCTGAGGTACATGCAAGACACTTTCCTTGAATTAGAAACTACGCTCAATGATGAGCCGGTCTGAGGAAATATCAATAAGCCTATATCCCTTCACACCGTCAGGGTATCCAACAAAAATGCACTCAGTGCACTGTGGATCAAGTTCCTTCCTCTTTTCAGAGGGAATCCTAGCCCATGCACGTGAACCAAAAATACGAAAGTGGGTCACTTCCGGTTTGAGGCCACTCCAAGCCTCACAAGGTGTCTTATTCTTGATAGATCTATGGGGAGATTTGTTTTGGATGTATGTTGCACAGTTAATTTCTTCGACCCATAGTCTCTGTGGTAGTGACTTTGCATGCAACATGCAAGATGCCATCTCCTTTAGAGATTGTTTTTTTCTCTCAACAACTCCATTTTGCTGCGGAGTGTAGGGAACTGTATGCTGCAACTGAATCCCTGCCTCATGGAAAAGATTTTGGATCTCATGATTCACATACTCTCCCCCATTATCAGTTCAGAGGACTTTGATATTCTTTCCAGACTGTGTCTCAACCAAAGCTTTGAAATCTTTGAGGTGTTGAAAGACCTCGGATTTTTTCTTGAGAAAGTATATCCATGTAAAACGTGAGAAATCATCAGCAAAAATGAGAACAAACCTCACTTTTCTGATCGATGGATGTGTAAAAGGACCCATGAGGTCACTATGGATCAGATATAAAGGTGTGGAAGCTCGCAGAGACTTTCCCTTGTCAAATTTCTCTTGAGGGTGTTTTCCGAGAACGCATCCCTCACATACTCCCTTGGAGAAATGGATGTCTAGTATACCATCAACTAATTTGTGCTTGCTAAGTTGTTGCATGTATCTAAAACTCAAATGTCTAAACCTTTCGTGCCATATCCTACTACTTTCATCAACATGAGTAAGCAGTAAAGCATAATCATGTTCAATTAATTCATAAAATGTATACAATCTAGACTGATGATTTACCTCACCAGTAGCAACCTTGGAGTTAGTTTTCATGTCATATATGCCCATGGAATTTGGTGTGAAGATGAATTTCTTCCCGGTGCCGGAATTCATCATCTGATACATAGAGAGAAGGTTGAAAAAAATCTTGGGAACATGCAACATGTTCTCGAAGCTTTCGTTGGTGAATTCAATCCTTCCTTTGTTGGTGAATTCAACAGAATATTTGTCCCCCATCAGAATGGGAGGACCTTTAATGAATCCAAAGAAGAATATACTTCTTCTGAGGTAGCCATGTGATCTGAGCATCGGGAGAGGAGTTGATGGTAATCAAGGCATGGCTAGAATTTCCTTTATTGGAATTCTGATATTCTGGCTTCTTCTTCTTTGCACCCTCAGGGATGTGATCTCCAAGGCTCTTTTGCTGAAGTATCTGAGACATAATATCTATTTGTTTTTGCATGCATGCGGATTCTGAATGGAATCTTTTGTGACAATATCTGCATTTCTCTCCTTTTCTTCCATTTTCTCCTTTGGATCCGGAGGCATCAGTGAAGGGTTTTGTGTACCCTTCCTTCTTCATATGTGCATGAGATTTCCTCTTATATTTATCTTTATATTTCTGATATTTGTGGCTTCCATCATGCACAGTGAGTGCATGCACCCTTGGTCCTTTGATTGTGCCCATGTTGATGAGGTTGGTTTGCTCTTGTGTCAAGGATTCGATAACGTCCTCAAGAGAAGGCATCTTCCAGGTGGCTCCAGAGGAGAATTTGACAGTATGGAATGTAGATATGAATATAGAAAATTCAGGACCAAGCTTGGAGAGAATGGTGAGAACCATTTGTTTCTCCTCCGTCGATTTATCAACCTCGCAAGTTTTGAGTTGTGACAGTAAATCCTTGAATTTTGTAAAGAAATATTGGATATTGTCGAATCTTTTTGGATCCAGTGTGAGAAACTCCACCTATAGCATGTGTCCCCTCATATCATCTTATTTTCCAAACAAACCTTCCAATATTTTTCATGCTTCATTGGGAGTCTTACACGAAGATATGTGAAAAAGGAGGTCGGGAGAGATAAGACTGCAAATTGTTCCGAGTGCCTCATCCATGCAATTTAAGTACTTGTATTTTTCTATGGCTGATGTTGGTTCTTTATCTATATTCATGGTTAATCTGTACAAACCTATGGATCAGATATGTAGGGCTATTTTCTCCTTCCATGAAAAATAGTTGTAAGGTGTAAGGATGAATTCTTTTTGGAATTCCATCTTTTCGTTGTCTTCAATCTTTTGTACCTGCAAAAACATTTGCTGTAGATTTTTCTTAGCAATCCATCGACTCTGATACCATGTAAATGTGTTGAACCTTCACAAAATAGATATATCTAAACAATAATACACACATTTTCAGAGAGAATTGGAAAAAGAAGAAGAAGGAGAGAAAGAATGGAAGAATTCTCATTAACCGTTATGAATAATGAATAATTTACACATGATATACTCTGTATAACTCAATGAGTTCGACTTGAGGTGAACCAAGTCACCATACTAGTGGTCTAGGTGATATGGACACACACCAACAGTGCAGGTGAACTACACCACCTATTCTAGTCTCTGATTCTGAGGTGAAGGCCTTACCCTGGATTCAAGGTTAACTAGTGATCAAGTGGTCTTCAATTAGGCAGTGAGCAGGAAAGTAGTGAGGAGTTAACTCGAGGAATCAAGGCTAATGTGCCACTTTGGTGATGATACCAAGGCAAGGTCAATTATCATGGTGATGATCCCAATGTAACATCTAAACTCAACTCAACTAGTCAAGCGGAAGTGTGAGGCCAGAAAGAGCAAACTGAAGTGTGAACTGAAAGAGAATATTCTCTAGGTGGAATATTCTCTCCTAAAATATAGGAGACTAGATAATGACTAATTATGACTAATAAACAAATAAAAACCTTAGGAAAAATAAATCCTAGGTGTGTGTGAAGTAAATCCAACACCTTGACTGTCAGGAACCTTAGGAACTAGAACAATAGCAGCGGGTGAGGATGAGCTCGGGCTAGACGAATTGCGGGGAGGATCAAATTTTCCCTTGGGAGAATAGGATTTGTTCCTAGTATTGATGATCATGACATCTTCTGGCTCTACAAAATCTAGGACAACAATAATAGTTTATGGTCTTTTACCAAATATCTTATCTCTCAAACTCTTCCTTACCTCACACGTGGCTTCCTCGTGGTGTTCTTTGCAGAAGTTACACCAACTTCGAGGAAGGACAAATTTAGGCTGAAAATTATTTTCAATCGGGTTTCTAAAGAGGGGTGCAGAAGAGGATGAAGCTCCAGGGGTGAGAGGGAAGAAAATCTCCTTTATCTCATACGGTATCATATGATTGTTCATATCTTGTACTAGCTGTAAGAGGGTGGACATGTGTATTTGTTTAACTGATTCTCCCTTGGGAAGACCTGTTCTTTCAAGTTATTCTTCATACACTGAAAAAGTATGCAAAGAAGAACTGAGATTATCAATGGATTTTTCCTCAAGCCTATGACGATATGGGGAAGGTAATGCATTATAGTAATTCATGAAATTGGCTTGGTTATGAGGTCGAATGAGTTCAGGGATCTAATTTTATAGCTTAGTGAAATGGAAGTTGAAAGAGTTGATGGTCTCACCATCCTTATAGATGATGTTATTGTATTCCTATAAATTATTGGTTGGGATTTTAGATTTCCCATAAGTGGACCTGAACCAATAGATTGACTCCTCCCAAGTAGATAGAATCTTAGGAGGAAGGTCAAAGAAATCAGATGCAACCTTTCCTTCCAAGGAATTGATGAATAAGCACATGCAAGTATCATTGTCATTGGTCCCTATGTTGTGACAAGCATTATAAAATGCCACCAGGTGTTCGTTCGTAGTGATAGTGTTATTTCCTGAAAACCTAGGAAGATGTTCTTTGAATTTAGGAAGTGGACGAGTATCAGGTGCTAGGTTAAGAGGAGAGGACACATGCCATAGTGTGGTTGTGGCGTCTTCTTCAAACTAAAAAATCCCATACTTTTCAATTACTTTGGTGGGGTTTGTGGTGGTTTGGAGAGGGATATGATGGCTATACAAGATACCAATCATTGATGAAGATGAATACTGAGAGGAGGAAGCACTTCTAGTGCCACCAGGACCACCACTAAATGTTATCTTGTTGATGATAGATGAGGAAAAGAAAGGCGAACTGGATGAATCAGACAAAGTTCTCCTTATAGCACTTTGTTGGGTAGATAACACAACATTCCTTCTTCCTATTTCAGCAATAGGATTAATTTCAGGTGATAAGCCTCTTCTTCTTCTAGAAACACGAGAGTCTAAGGACATGAAAGAAAGGCCAAAACTGAAGAAACAATAAGGTTATTGTTGATTTATAGGCTATCTACGTCTAGCTTCCCAATGTTCTTGAGCACTAATATCTTGTTCAATTGATACCCATGAATGATTAAGATCAAAACGATTATTGGCAGTGTGTAAAATGGTGTTAAACAGATTTAAAGCAATGCTAGTATGATCTTGAAGATCGGGCTCAATATTGGGCTTCCTTGTAATAGGTACAATCATTAAGAAATAAAACAATCAAATAATCAATATAAAAAAAATAGACGTGTCAATGAAAATCGAGTATAAAAATTGACCAGAGAGATATTGAAGATCTCCCCAATATGGTCGCCAAATAAATGTTGAGGAAAAGATATTAATGGTCTTACTCAAGCATTTTCAGATTTTTCTTGGCTAAAACAAAATAGATGGGAATGTCACCCGATGTTTATAGCCATCAAAATTAATATCCTAACTCACAAGTATTGATTACAAGTGCTTAGGCTAGTCTTTTTATAAATAAAAGTTTGCTGGAAAATTCATTATTTATATGATTTTCTGAATACAACAGTTGTTGAAATAAATGTAGAGACAGAAGCAAAGACACCAAGATGATAATCAATACATATGAGACATAAAGAAATCCTTTATTTCATTCCAATTCACCAAAGAGTCATTCTCTTTACAAAATTTTGTAAAGAAGTTTTGGACCAAAGTCAAACTTAGACATCCCCGATGTAACATACAAAAGGACCTCTGATAGGAAATAAAAAACTGAACTCTAAAATTTGGATCATCTTTCCACAAATTGTTGCCCACTCGACTCTGCACAATAGCCTTTGTCAGTCATGAAAACTAATTCACAAACATACAAGTCTACAGAGACTATCAAATATATATCAACACCTCTAAAAACAAATGTCTGAATGATGTAATTCATCCCCGAATCTTGTTGTCTACAATAAGACCCTGCTATCATAAACAATTAGGCTTGTGATAAATTAAGGAATGAATGAAAACTGAACTATCTCAACATAAAGTCAAAGAGAAAACCTTAGTATGATCCTCCTTCTATCCTCCATGTTCCTCCCTTTCCTTTTTCCTTTAAGAAAATTAGAATTTGTTGAAGTAGTTGAAACACTTAATTAGCTAAGATAACTAAAACTCAACCAACTTTTTAGTTAGGAGGGAAAGTAATAAATCATAATAAGGGTTTTAAACAAATAATAACTAGTAGGTGGGATCCCTTGTGACTCCCTTTAGTTAATTAAGCCAAAACACTCCTCCTTGTGACTCCCATCATCACATTCATGTTTGAAAATTTATCTCAATGATACTTGCAATTATTTCCAAAATATATTACCAACATATCCAAAAATCATGCTATACGAAAATTTGAAGTCAAATGTCATAAAAAATAAATAAATAAAACTTAAAATCCATATTTTCTAGTCTGTGAGGCAATCTTTCCCTTGTTGCTGCTATTATATTTTAATCCTTATGAACCTACCTTAGGATCTGTGGAGTCTTTAAGTCTCATCTCGTTGATCATATGAGAGAAATATCCCCTCCAATGCATGCGAGAGGACATATATTTATCATAATTATTTGAAGGTGCGAAAGGGGCAGTAGTGGCTTTCCCTTTGACATGGGCATAGTGGGCCTCGATTTTTATCCTTTTATTTGAATATCTCATTCATGTATGCATAATTTATTAGAAAATAGTTCCCTTAACAACCATACATGACAACTCTTTCAAAATATGAAATAGTCTTTGGCTCAACAACATATCAAACTTATGCAATCCAATCCATACAAATTGTTTAACTGTTGTCAATGAGCAGGGGGTGAAAAAAAGGTCACGGGATATGCGAGGGGTTTGTATTGATCAAAACATGATAAAATGAGGGGGGAAAGAAACATGGTTACTGCTAAAATACAACAAACAATCAACTATAATGAAAACCAAATAAAATATTATCATGATCCAACCAAGAACTGCGATTTCAAACTGCTTCAATACAAAATCCTTATTAAGTGGAATTAAATTTTAAGAACATGGAGTGAAAAATGAATGTGGGAAGGTGATGAGGTTGTAATTAGCAAAAAACTTGAAAATGGTAGGGAGAAGAGTAGATATTGTTCATAAAATTAATTAAGTAATCCATAACCATTAACACAGTTTCATCAAAACAAGACAATACTCCTTCCACACCAACCTGTAAGAGTTTTAATTCTTCCCAATTGTCCTAGTTAATATTTAAAAAATTTCTAAATGAACACACACTCACTTTTTCTAATCTGTTCTATCAAAACATCAACCACTATCCAGAGTCATTTCTTCTAATCAAATACAGACCCTAAAATTGCACCTGATTTCATTCCTCAAGCTCATTTAACAGTTAAGTGATAATGAGACCATATTGTCACAAAATCCGTGTCCATCTCTGAAACAATGCACGATATTCATCAACCATACATAATGGATAGTTAAAACACAATCCTCAATATATCCCGACTTTCCATTTAAACACACAACAATCACCCTTCAACACATACTATGTTGTGGAATACACAGACCATTTGACAAAATGCAAGAGCATTTCTGTGACTATACAAGTTCAATCACTCTGAATCTAAACATCCACAATGATGGGATATCAATCCAATACAACGAGGAAAAAACAATATGCCTGATCTCATACACAAATCGATCAAATTTCAACAAGCGTATTTAAAAACCCGTGACCCTTCGCAATCAAATATTATTATAACATATGCAGTGGATGGCCATGCCATAATTACTATGAATGTAATACTTCCATTTGGAGATTTAAAACACATAATCACAACAACAACTTACTCAACTTAACATGATGTAGGAATGACACACATACCCATGCATCAAACATGAAACATCTTTGTGCATTAATCAATTGTAAACTAATGTTGGGTTAACAATTCAACAATTACAATGTAAGAGACAAGAATTGTGCATTCAATATGATTCTCCAATCAACCAAATTACCATGATGAGTTATCAATTTGATTGTCATACTAACCAATGCAGTGACTAAATACCAAAACCAACACCATTGTCAACATAATCAACAGATACGAGCCAGAAATCGAACGGTGTCGACCATACACCAACGACTCATAACAACCAATAGTATACCCAACAGGCCATAACGGTTCCCTCTATCAAAAACCCAGGCTTGAGAAATTAAGGGTTTGTTGTATGGACCAACATAGGGAGACTGAAGTTGACCCCCAACATAGGATTAGAACCCTCGAGACCAACGATGCACACACAGGGTATACCAGCAATGACTTCGCATACATAGTGACAATTCTCGTGATAGGAGAGACTATGAATAGAAGAGAAAGCTTCATTTTGGTCCTGTAACAAACTTTAGAACAAGAAGGGTATAACCCTCATGGTTTTCCCAATCAACCAACTAACAATGCTGAGATAAAACAGAGCCAATAAAAAGAAATATAACCCATTGCGCAACCATCAACAACATGAACAAATCCATACCCAATTGAAACAATGTGTAGTGAAACAAGGTGTTTCAAACCTAGTGGACCCCATAACAAGAAACGACTGGGTATGGTGATAAGAAAGCATGGATACGGCTAGCCATTTGGACCGAATAAAAACCCTTCAACTAAGACCAACAAGGATGATAGAGAGCCTTCATGGCTTCTAACACTCATAAAGATCAATAACACTATGACTTCAAACATTATTTCAATGAAAACCACACCAACAATTCATTTGAAAAAAGTATCACAAATTTACACAGTTTCTAGACTTAAGGAAAGAACATACCCATACATATTGAGCCAATATATATTTCATAACCAGAGCAGATTCATGGATGGAGAAAATAAATAACTGTAACCAAAAGAACCTTAAAAATGCGAGCTGGCCGAGCGGTTCTTCTGATGCTTGAAAGTAGGGGCATAACCATAGAAAAATCAGTTTAACAATAGACAAACTAGGGTGGCAACCAGTGGAAGGAGTAGGAGTGATGTGCAGTAAATGCACGTCACCTCCACCCACACTCATCCAATTCCTTAGTACATGCCGACCAAACTCCCATTAACTCATTCAATTAAAACATCCATCATAATTAACATCCATCACTTGTCAAATGCACCACTCACATCATATATTACCATTCCAACTATACAATAATTCATATCAACCATGTTTCATATAACCAATAAATCACATAGCTATTACTTGTTATATAGGATTAACAACGATCATTTTAATTCCACTGCATATAGGGTAGCATATTAGTATAGTATAGTTCCTTCCTTTTGCACTTTGTTATATTTCTTTTATCTCTTTTCAACTGATCTTATATATTATTACTAACATGTCTCTTGTGTAGGTGTCACAATAATGAATCCAAGAACACATGGAAATGATGACAATGGATAACATAGGCCATCGTAACATGAAATTAGATCCTAGAGCTGCGGAAACAATACATAACATGCCTTATCCATCATTCAGTTGTCGCAATTAGAACCAACACATAATAGGCCTTATCCATCCCCAATAAAACCAAGATTTTATAAACCATGTAAGTAGTGTCGAACAACAGCATAAACATGAAATAAGAACTAGATCTGATCTCCCAACCTACAAGGGGGTCCCACCTACTAGTATTATATATCTTGTTAGCTTATAATAATAGGCTTTAGCAATTCTTTGCGGGCAAAAGCTTCGTTGTGATTTTAATCGTCAACATGTGTGTGTGTGTGGATGTATATGTATTGAGGTCAGAGAGCCTATGTGTTTATGAGGCTGGTGAGTTGGGGTGAAAATAGGCCAATGCACCTATCCATGTAAATGTAATCACAGTTAATAATAATATCACATCACTTTGCACAGAAAAATCATATGAAAAAGATGGGGGGATAACTCTAGAGGAAAAAGGAAAAAAGGGGGTAGGACATAAGTCCTAGGGAATATTTTATTAATATTTATGGAAAAGTGTAATTATGGATAATATTATCCTAAGTTTCTGAGGGGTAGGAAACGAGTCACCAAGTGGCTAAAGATTCTTCTTAAAGTGACAAGTGTTAAGTTGAAAGAATGAAATATATATTTCTGGTCTCAGTGTATTTGGTGGGATTTTTCATTTTCTGAAGGGGAGAAGGTGTTGTATTTTTTGGGAAAAACCGACTATTACCTTCTGTGTAGAGAAATAACTTGTATGGTTTTTGTTTTTCTAACCATAGATTTGTTGTCGAAGAGGCATGTTTTTAATCCTGTGAGAATTCTCTCTAGGTGAGAGATTGTCTTTCGAAGAGGTGGGTAGTCAGTCCCATGAGCAGTCTCTCTAGGTGAGAGGTATGTTGCTGAAGAGGCAGGTTGTCAAGCCCATGAGCATTCTCTCCAGGTGAGATTTTTGCTGGGAATTGTTCCTTGTTGAGATGGGAGTTAGTTGCAGGGCTTAGAGACTTCATGTCTAGCCTCTTGCTAGAACCCTAGAAGCGAAGTGGGGTAGATGAGGGACCATTGAGAAAATAAGGGGAAAACTTACTTGGGTGTAACAGGTTTGTGGGGAATGAGGAACTGTAGACTAGTTGCAGCAGTGGCACCTTGGATTGAGCAAGTCTTCTAAGTATCATACCTTAGCCTGGAATTAGGAACCTTTTTACCCTGGTGGAGTTAAGCCCCAGCATGGGGATGACCTGTTGTTGAAAGTATATGAGCAACAAAGTCTATGACTAAGAGGAATGTCTAAGTTTTGTGAGGAGTTTGTGACTTTTCATAAAAGATAAGTGTCTTTATGTGCTTGTTTCATTTACTGTGTGCTTAATTATTTTGTGTTTATTATGGGTTAAATTATTGTATGTCATTGCATCAAAGTAATTGTTTCTATTATGTATTATGATTCATGTACATGTAAGTATGGTGCAGATAGACATTATTTATAGTTGTGCATGAGTATGACAAATTTTAATAATCTTTCCTGTTAAGTTAACCTTATAATATTGGTCATGAGTCTTCGAGGCAAGGTTTGAATGGCCATGTGCACAAGAAAGTAGCTTATGTGCCCAAGAGGCTAGAAATTCATTTGTGCGTGCATGGAAATAGACCCCACACACAAGGAAAATCAGAACTGACATGTGACACCAGAATGGTTGCACGAACAGTAGTGTTTTGTGTACAGTATGCTTGTGCATAGATGTTTTGTGCATAGATGTTTTGTGTTACTTCCACTATTGTAAGTTAGTGTGGCATGACGCAACATGAGGTTGAGCATGATACTTCAAATGATACTACACAAACTAGTGTTTAGAGTATAATTTACGCATTGTATTTTGGAGTATAATTGTTCAATGGTAAGCTGAGTAATATTTCTTTATGGTATCATAATAGTTTGGCAATGGGGATGTTATAGATTGGTTTTAGATTGTCAGAAGTTGAGATTGTGTGACATGGCCCAACATGGGTGGCTGGGGACATTACAATTTTCTATTACTGGGTAAGTTATAGACTATAAGGTTTTCTTTTGAAATTCCATCAATAAACTACAATTTCAATAAACATTGCACTTCTTCCCAAGTATTTTTTTTAGCGAATTTCTCAATTTCAGGCTTGGAATGATGAACAAATGGTGTAGAATTCAAAGATGCACATTTTTTTGAAACTACTTAATTTGCTTCATAATTCCAAATATATCCCTTCTTCAAATTAAGGAAAGACACCACTTTACAGATAGTATCAAAGGGAGACCTATGTTTTACAATCAAGGAGAAGAACTGATAAGGAAATCCAAAAGAAGAGTTATGACTCTTGGAAATAAAATGTAGTTGGTCAGATGTGATCCTTTGAAGAAAATACTCCAAAGAAAATATCCAAGGTGATATATACACAGGAAATAGGTAAGGCTCAAGCTCACAACCATACAAATGAATAACAATGTATCTTTGATATAAGTTCTAATCACCAGTACTCAATTCAAGACATACCTAAATAAACTTCCTATACTCTTCATGCATCCACGGAGGTGGTTTTCCATATTATGATAGTATATACATGCAATAAGAACTGATTAATGAATTGCATATAATCCTTATTTGATGCAACTAAAGACATAATAGGAGTCCATTAAGTGACTGATAAGGGTTTATTCTGCTCATTTTTCTTCTACAGATAAAGATGGGAGAAAAATCTGGCTTGAAATAATAGGAGAAAATATATCAAATAGTATCAATGAAAAAACAAATTGTAATCATGAAACAAACATAATTGTACATGAATATCCTCTATTATAAAATCAACAATATTATACTTGATCAGATATGAACCAACTAGTGGAATCATAAGGTACAAGGGTTGAGATAAGAATAGCTGACCAAGTAGGAATAGGTTCATTCATATTTTGGGTTTCCCAGCTTTCCAATTCCTTTTCTTTCAACAACACAACTTGATTTGAATGAGGTTCAAAAGTATCCCAAAATAAGTTGACCTGATAGTTAGACTCGTTAGAATTACTACAGACCTTTATGGAGGAATAGACTTCTGATGAGACACCATTTTCCCTTTCTAAGCACAATGAGAGTATGGTATAAAATATTTGAACTTATTGGTTTAGAAACAAGAACGTAAATGACAAATTCTCTCTTATATTTTCATATTAATATGAAAATATTGTGCACATGTGAAAGTTGACATATTAAGTTGGTCGTAGGCTTAACTATTGTGTCAAATTTAATATAAATACATGAAATAAAACAATGCGTGAACCCATATTTCAAACCATTCATTATGCACGATTACTATTTTCTTTGGCGGCATATTATCACTAAATGCTAGGAAATTGATAGTCCACAAGTTTCTCTTTATCGTCAGATTAAGTGATCGAAAAATGTTGGATCATTTCGGGAGGAGAATCATTAAAACCCAATTAAGTACAAACATGAAATGAATGTGAGCCTTTAGATTGGTTAATCACTCATCGTTGGATATTTCGAAAGCGCATGCTCAAATTAACATCTAGGGATCTCAAAACCCAAAATAAAAAAAGGGTCGTCAAATCACTTGTGTTTATGTCCTTCGATCATTTGTGTTTGTGCTAACACCTTTTTTCCTGAAATACATTCAATTTTTCATATCCTTTATCATTGGATCATCATATCACTTCGGATGTGACTCATTTTATTATATGCCATAGCAGCGGTCTAAACGTTCTACCTTTTGGCTATTTTCCGACAAATGTTTTCGTTTGATTTTTCCCGAAATCCGGTGATGAATTGTTGGATATGCAAATTTGAGTGGTTAATTTTGTATAATCCGAGTGCCCTAGGGGTTTTTGAGCACGCTAAATCCATTTATGCATTCATAAATGCAATTTAAACAACATAAAATAGTGATTTTGTCCAAATTTACATCGTCAGATTCCGACCAAAAAACTCAAAAGCTAGAACATTTAGCCAACACCTATGCCATATATTTCCACATCAGAAAACCAATTAAAATCGTCAATCCATCATACAAAACAATTTAGACCGTTTGATTAATAATAGGAATTGAAATAAAATTGAATGAAATTTCAAAGTGTTATTTCAATCATCACCATGAATTTTGGATTGCAAACCTTAATTTCCAATTATACAAACTTAGGATAGGAAATATTAAGGAGTTAAGAAAAATCAAAAGTGTTTACAATAGTACCTTCCAAAAAATGGGACTTTCCATTCATTTCGAGCATGATCCCTCCAAAATTAGGGGATGGTTTCCTTTGATTTGAGTAACCTTGTTGAGCCTCACCTTCCTTCTTATGCATCCTTCCAAATAAGGGTTGAATAGTTAATTCAAAAAATATTTACCGATGTGTTGTAGATAAAGGATCCTCTGCAAGAATTTTGTCCTCCTCGGCTTGGAAAGCTTTGGGTTCTCCCAAGCTATGTCAACTATGAGTGAATTGTTGGATTTTGACATAAGACCTAGTGAATATTTAGGGATTCTGGCTTAGTTTCATATCATGTTAGGTGGGAAGAGTGTCCTAGTCGATATGTTAGTGGTGCAAGACTCTTTAGAATTCAATATGCTTTGTAAGCATGATTATGTGTATGCTATGAATGTTGTGGTGTCCATGCTCTTTTGAGTGATGCATTTTTTACACAACGGAAGCATTGCTAGTATTTATTAGCTTTCATATGATAATAACCATCCTAATTCATCTTTATTTCAGGCTACCCCTTTGTATTTTCCTAGTTTTCAAATGGACTATACCCTGCCATGAGTGAACTTTGTAACATCGTATCCTCGATGTTCAATTACTTCTGAAAATGAGTGTTTACAATCGTGTTTTCCTTATTGAGACAAGGTCTCAGCAATTGATCATGTGATTTATCCAATGGGGGCATGTGAGCCCTTGATTTCCTCTATTGGCCCTAACAATCTTGATTTTCCTCTTACTGTTTATGAGATCTATAGCCCTAGTATTTGTGATTCCTCAAGTCCCCATTTACAAGATTTCTTAGATGTTAATTTTCCTTTGGATGAGGCTATTCTTGAAGCCATGATTATGGATGATAGACTATGGGAAGACATGCATCATAGATTGTTCTTTCTTCTTGAGTTGGAAACTTTACTAGTTGACTATCGAAGAAAACCTTGGCCTAATCCTAGAAATGGGATCTACCTAGAGAAGTAATATGCATAGGCTGCAAGGTTGTGTGGTGCTTTGTACCATATTGTAATTTTAAGGTTTGTTGTTTTCAAGTTGTGTTTTCCAAAGAACAAGTTGCTATCATAGGTTTATATATTGGTTTTATTAACATCTGGGTGAGTATTATTGTTCATATATATAGGACTTTGGAGACTTTTTTCTTTGTAATATTTGCATGTTGATCCATTCTGATAGGTAATGCCCTAAAAAATAGCATACAAGTTAGATTTTTCCATCCATACATTTTGCATTATCCATTTATTGGTTCATTTTTCCTTAGTATTGATGCCAATGAGCTTCAACAAAAACATTTCTTTGTCATTTAGAAGTGTTGTAATTTACGTGGTAGAGCCTATTATTCATGGGTGCATAGTTGGAACCTTGATTACAGTTTGGAATACATGCTAAAGTATTTTCATATACTCAGGATACTTGTTTAGTACTGCCATTACTTTGAGATGAAGCCTCATAACTTCTTATCATTATTTTTATGGTCAACACCCACAAGGCTCCCACACTTATGTGTTAAGATGTTATACTCCATAAAATTTTCCTTCTTGAGATTTTGAGCCTAATGTCGACTTCAATTTGCTTTCACTTAGCCTGTTTATTATGCATTATCTTTAGTTTCCATCCTTTTCATTTATTAACTTTTAGACTTGACACCTATATCCATGGAAGAAACATTCCCTCAAGTGTTCATATCCTGCATCATTTCATTTCATTTAGCATATGTATGTTCCATGTGCTTGGAACTAGTTTTCTCGCCTGCGACACTTCTTTCCTACACTATATCATAACATTCTTTAATTTAATTTCAGGATTTTGTAACGTGAAAAAGACAAAAAAATAAAATACAAAAAAATAGGATGGAAAAGATTCAAGTTCTCAGTTTGGAAATAGTCATGTTGCCCTTGAAAAATGCACTAAATTTTGATTCTTTGTCTCAATAGATTGGGTTTTTAGTTTGGCCTTAGGAAATTGAACCTTGATCATTGAGTCTTTAATCCTTCAATGATTTATTCTTCCAGACACTATGGATATTCTATTGATTCCTTTGTGTCACAAACTTATGTCATTCTTCATTCTTTAGTCTATGCTACCCAAGTCACTTTTGTGTCAGGGTTTTGTTCAAGGGAAGTTTTAATATGCATCGACCACTCCTTATAAGTAATTAATTTTCATGTC
Source organism: Picea sitchensis (assembly GCA_010110895.2). NCBI lineage: Eukaryota > Viridiplantae > Streptophyta > Pinopsida > Pinales > Pinaceae > Picea > Picea sitchensis. The sequence continues at coordinate 156,275 of SNQJ01S0012202.1, read as the reverse complement.
GGCCTTCCCATGTCAAGTAATTCTCAAAATGGGGAAGAATCTTTGTCTTATACTCGTGCCAGTATTGAAGGTCCCCATTGACTTCTTATTAGAAAATTATCTCTTATCAAATCTGAAACATTTCTCTAACATTTTGACCCAGAGTAGCACCCTAGGCCATTTTTCATCATCGACAGGTTACCTTACACTCAATAGATGGAAATCCATCATTGGTCACTGACTGAGCGATTTTCGATGTGTTCGATGTCGAGATATTTATTCACACTTTAGGATTTTTGCAGTACCTTGGATTTCATTTTCCTCATTGGTGGAATTTCTTTCCTCTATCAATGGTTTTCATTATTGGAAATTAGTCAGAGGGTCTCTTCCATGCATTATTCCATATTTTGGATGTGAGAGACATACCCAGTGGTGTGTCCATCCAATATTTCATCTGATTCCTTCCAAATATTTCACCTTCTATTGTTCCTCGTGTTGGATGATGGGGGATGCCTTAATTCCTGTCTTGTAATGGATGTCTTCCCATCGACTTTGGCTCATTTACTTTGGGATCGATATAAAGAGTATTTTTAATACCTTGGGGCTTGCAGTCATGACTAGAAATTTCCCTCATTATTGATAGTGGGAATGCATCAATTTCCCCTGATCAATAGATTCTATAAGTGTTCAACATCATCTAATTCATTCACACTTGATAGAATGTACTAGTTACCTTGATGCTCATTATCATTATCAATGGGTTATCTCATGTTTGTTAATTCCCTACATTGATGACTAGTAATCAAATGGTGTCTCATTATGTTTGACATCAGTTCATCTATTCATATGGTCTATACTAGTACCATTGACAATTTGTTTTGAATACCTCGGTTCTGTTGTAACATCACCTATTTTATGATCCTACCTTAGTGTATTAAATGGTACCACTCCTTTACATGAAATTGTCACTAGGGGAGAATAAATTTATTGATCTCTTTGATTCCAATTATTCTCCTTCAATTTTGAGTAATAGATCCACTATGTATCTATTCATGGTTATGATATCTTTTGACAAGGATCCAATGTGTACCCATTTTTCTTGGCCATGATCACTGCTTCTATACATATTTAATGGATCCACAATGTAATTCATTTGGTGGCCATGATTTCATCACTCTTGAGCATGGGTATGCCCATCTCAGGAAGAGAGTAATATCATACTTGATTTCTTCCGCAAGTTATGTTCTAGTATGGTGTTTGGTGAAGTTTGCTTCGGCCTACTACATAGTATCCTCCTATATTGTATAATGTATTTCGACCATAAACTACCCTTTTGACCACACACATTAGGGGGCATATGTTACAATATATTTTTCCACATCATTGAACAAATGCACTTGTTGGTATGAATATTAAGTCCATTTCCCAATTGTAGACTTAATTTCCCCTATTTCCTTCTTAGAATATTTAAAGAAAACTCTCTTTGTCTATTCATAGACTTCATTTTCTATGAAATGGTGCATATGAAACTTGGTATATTATCACTTATCCTTCAATAGATAGCATATGAATTTATTTGACACAAAAAAATATAAAAAACGAAATTGTTTTGGGTGGAGTTTGCGGGTTTCTCTGGGTTCATTACCTCATATAACCCTTGTATAATTACTCCAAATGATTTTTTGAAGTAAAAATACATGCCATTGGGTAGAGGAGATGAGCCATCCATTGAATCATCATTATGCAAGAAAATTTTCGCTAAGTCTGCAAGCCCATTATCTGAGGTTTTAATATTTTCCCCTTCATTTCAAGAAACCCCTATTTCCAACACCTTGCTCATCTATAACATTTAGGAAGAGACTCATTCTATTTCCTTGAATTGTATAGAGAGAGTTTTCAAGAGGTACAATACATATTTAGTGGTCAGGGTTTAAGGAATCTGGATATTTATGTAACACACCTGAATGCCTAACCCTTCCTTTGGTCGATGGGATGTCCGAATATCTCTTTTATTTCCTCTTAATTACCTTCCTTAGCCATACCTCCAAATATAAATATGAGCCCATAGATGGAATGATTGTAAGCATGCCATGGCCCTTCAAAGTTTATTCAGGATTTTTCATCATGATGATGTCACCACATATATGTGGACCTATCCAACACCTTTAGAATGACATCACTAGTCTAGTAGCACACATGTGGACATATACAGTACTTACTCACTAATGTGTCCTACTATGAAACAATCAAACATATGCCTTCGGGATCCCAATCCTGGAACACTAGAAGAGGTTCTCACCCCCACAATACCATGGTCAGACTCAACTCCATAATGTATAAACTTGGTTTCACACCACAAACTCTCTACGAACCATATCCTGTAAGGCTTGATGCCTCACACTCATGACCTCTACAACATAATGCACCCATGAATACTTTAGTAGGAAAAAACCCACGACAATGAGCTCTCCCATGAGATTGGATGGTATAGATATATTGCAATCAATGGTTCATGTCTCTCTATAGAATACAACTCCCTCGAACCATAAATTCTTCCACTCATCCCGATCCTATTATAGGAGGACCCTGTTGATGCAAGAGCACCGTTAGCAAGTACACGTGGTAGGAAAAATCAACGTCTAAGGACCAATTCAGAATCTTGAACATTGATCAGTACTGAAATCTTTTGAAGCTGATAGAAAAAACGAGAGGAAAGATCACGCGCGTGGAGACAAAATGAGCACGAGTGACCTGGGAGTTTAATCCTAGTCTCAGTGTAACTGCAATAAGATAGAAATTAGTTTATTTGTTTGTTTCCTTTTGTATAAAGAGAGGTTTTGTATGCCCAAAAGATGGGTTACGATAGTTATGAGCAGGTCGAAGTTGTGAACATTAGTTGTTCCTTTGAATTTTACTGTAACCATTTTCTTGATTCTGAATGAAGATAACAGAGGAAAATTTATCCAAATGTGTGAGACTATTGTTGTCCATGATACTCTGTTATTGTTGTTTGTTTCAAGAATGAATGAATCTTTCTATGAGTGTATGTAGCTTTGAAATGTTTGCATAGAATTTAATTCACTTTTCTTCATGAGCGGTGCAAGGTGTGTATACAGTCCACAAGGAGTGCATTGACAGGGTCTGTTTTGACTCGTAAAGATAAGAAGAAATAGCGTAAGATTTTCTTTGCAGAAAGCAAAAAGTGACTAATGCAGGGTGCACATAGTCGTTGCAAGAACTCAAATATTGTGTAAATATCTGTTGCAGAGAGTGCACAGACCTGGAATTTGACGAAGAGTTTAAGAGACTCCATAAAGAAGTCAAAGAACGAGAGCAGAGGAACGCCAAGAAGGCGAGAAAGGATTCTTTTCAAGAATATTTGGATATGAGTTTGACGAATTTCCCAGAAAATCAATAAGTGCTTGGGAAATCAAATATTTGAGAAGATCAAGCTCAGGAGGAGTAACACTTTCCAAGAAGTGAGAACGAGATCCAATAAGTGGACTCGCAGGAAGGAAAAAGGTCGAAACCTTTGAATCTTTTCGAAAAATATTCTAAGTCCTAAAAGAGATTGAGCTCAGAGGGAAAGATCTAGACCATCCGATCAACATCCAGCCAATGAGGAGAAAGCGCAGAGGAAGAAAGATCTCATCTGTTCGATCTGAGCATAAACAGATCGTGGTCATCTGACCAAGGTAAAATGCACGAACTTTAAATATTTGAAATCACACAGGAGGAACAAAGTCACGAAACGTCGAAAAGATCTGAACTTTCCATCATCAAGGAGGACGCGTGGCATGAGCTCAACATTTCGTTGCCTCATGACTTGAAGAAGTCAAAGGTTGAGCTACAAGAACTTGCATAGTGTGAAATCATGAAACGATCACAACCGTTGATCGAAGGAGGGAGTTGCACCATAGATATGACCTTGTTAGGATTTCACGACTCAGGAAATTAGAGGCAAGAGTTGCAAGAACTTGCGATATGCGAAATGATGATATGATCTGAGCCACCGAATCGAGGATAGATTCGGACCATTAATTGTCCATAGGGAGACAAGACACGACGCGCTTGAAATATTGGCCCACGGTCACAGTGAAGGGTCACATCGGTGAAAGAGAATCAAGGGACTAGCACATGCTAGGCTCCTGTCAGGATTTCAGGAGTCGGGAGAGTCTAAGTGACTCACATGTAGAAGTCACGAACTATGAAATCATGATGTGCCTTTCGAATAGGCGATTGGTCACAACTTTGGTCACATTAAAGGGAGGGATTAACCATGAGAGCTAGCGCCTAACTATGCTAAGATTTCCAAAGGCATTAAGGAGAAGGTTGGAGGTTCCATATAACCTACACTCTAAGGAAAAGAGGGTCTGATAAGTGAATTTGAGGTTCTTGAGGGGCTAAAGAGTCATTCAAACTCAGGTTCTTGATTGATCCTAGACCCAAAGGTCGCACAACCCTTAGAATAGGAGGGGGGGTCTGCATCAAGTGGCATCAGAGATGATTTTCATCTGTAGATTTCAGGCAAAGGAGACAAAAGAACTCGGAGTTGTATTCTGTGTGTGAGAGACGATCAACACAATGCCACCAAGGAGACAGGGAGAGCCACCTTTATCAAATCATGTTGTAGAAAGAGATATGCGAGAACTTCGTGCAAGGTTGGAAGTGATGGAAGAAACACAAAGAAGAGCACCTGATGCTAGAGACGTCAACGATGCAGATAGCGAAGATGTAGAAGCTGAAGAAGCCGTAGGAGAACCCGTTTTCGAAGAATGCTTACTAAGAGAAGTTGTTAGATTGGGAGATAGAGCCAAGATAGAGGTCCCAATGTATGAAGGCAATTTGGATGTTGAGGAAATACTGGATTGGATAAGGTTCATGGACAAATATTTTGATTATGAATCTTTTGATGGGGAGAAAAGGGTGATACATGCTGTCACCAGGATTAAGGACATGCAACACTCTGGTGGGATGAACTGTAGGATGAAAGGAAAAGTAGAGGCAAATAAAAGATAAAGAATTGGGATAGAATGGTGGTCAAGATGAAGGCTAAATTCATGCCCAAAGATTATGAGATCAATCTATTCAGGAAGCTGCAGAACCTGAGACATAAAAGTATGACAGTCAAAGAATACACATAAGAGTTCTACAAGTTGAACATCAGAGCTGGACAAAGAGAGAGGGATGAAGAAAAATTTTCCAGGTATATAAATGGCCTGAGATATGAAATCCAGGATGAGATCATCATGATGTTAGTAAGGATAGTGGAGGATGCTTATCGGTTCACATTGAAGGCAGAAGAGAAGTTGGCCAAAAAAAAAATCCAGTAAGGTAGAGGTAAAATATCAACCCTGAACAAAGGCAAGGGAGTTTCCCATGACAAAGCGCATAAATCCAAAGATGAGGCTGAAACTCCACACAGTCACTCGAAAAGAGGAAAAATTTCTCGAGGAAGACAACGTGGTGGATGAAACTCTTCTAGAGGAAGAGGTAGAGGAGGAATAAGATGTTATGCCTATGGAAAGACAGGGCACATGTATTGGGAATGCCCCGAGAAGAAGAAAGAGGGAGGAGAAGATCACATTTCAGAAGCACAAAGAGTGAATGTTGAAGCAGAGGGAGACGAAGATGGAAAATCCCCGATGATGAGAAAGGTTCTCTTAAAACTAGAGGTAGAAGTGTAAAAGGCAGTACAAAGGAACAGTGTATTCAGGACATCTTGCAAAACTAAAGACAGAGTATGCAAGGTGATAATTGACAATGGGAGCAATGATAACTTAGTATCCACGAAGATGGTGGAGAAATTGGAGCTGGAGACAACTGCACACCTAGAGCCATATAAAGTATCATGGTTACAGAAAGGACACCAAGTAATGGTTACTAAACAATGCTTGGTTGAATTTAAGATAGTGGGATATAGATATGAAATTTTGTGTGATTTAAATCCCATGGATGTATGCCATATTTTTTTGGGAAGAACATGGCAGTTTGAAAAGAATGTCTTTCATGATGGGAGGAAGAATACATACACCTTGGAGAAGAATGGTAGGACACACATGTTGTTTCCAATAGAGGAGAATAAAGTGAAAGGGGAAGCTAGCACAATCATACTTCTCATGAGTGGGAAGGAACTCCTGAAATAAGTTAAGAAAGAATAGGAGATGAAGTTTGTTGTGGTGAGGAAACCTAGAGTTATCCTTACTAGTACTTCGATGGATGATTTACCTGAAGGAGTTTAGGAATTGTTGGATAATTTTTGCGACATAGTGGTGGATGAGCTGCCTAACTCATTACCACCCATCAGAAGTATCATCCATCATATCGATTTGATACCAGGAGAAAGTCTGCCAAACAAAGAGGCATACAGATTGACACCTCGAGAGAATAAGGAGGTAAAGAACTAGGTCCAGGAATTGTTAGACAAGGGTTTGGTCAGAGAGAGATTGAATCCCATCCATAGTACCAACCGTGTTGAGTCCAAAAAAAGATGGAGGATGGAGAATGTGTACAGACTCAAGATCCATCAAAAAGATCACTATCAGGTATATATTCCCTTTGCCAAGAATAGATGATTTGATGGACTGATTAAGTGGGGAAAATTTGTTTTCTAAGATATATTTGAAAATTGGATATCACCAGATCATAATGAGAGAAGGTGGTGAGTGGAAGACAACCTTTAAGAAAAATAAAGGTTTGTATGAGTGGCTTGTTATGCCATTTGGCTTAACCAACACCCTGAGTACTTTTATGAGGTTTATGAATGAAATACTAAAAGATTTCATTGGCAAGTTCGTGGTTGTGTATCTAGATGATATATTGATCATTAGAAAGACTAAAGAGGAGCATTTGAGACACCTAACACTAGTGAGGAGGATACTACAACAGGAGAAGTTGTTGATAAACTTGAAGAAGTCCTCTTTTATGAAGACATAACTCATTTACTTGGGTTTTATGATATCTTCAAATGAGCTAAAGGTGGACCCGGAGAAGGTGAAAGGAATCAAAGAATGCCCATCACCAAGGAACATGTTTGAGGTAAGGAGCTTCCATGGATTAGCGAGTTTCTACAAGAAGTTCATCATATATTTTAGTGGAATTTGTGCACCAATGATGGATACAATTAAAAAAAGGCACAAGTCTTTTAAATTGACATAGGAGGCTCAGAAGAGCTTCAATACACTGAAGGAGAAAGTAACGGAGCGACCAATTCTGGTCTTGCCAAATTTTGAGAAGATGTTTCAGGTGAGATGTGATGCAAGTGGAGTTGTGATTGGAAGAGTTTTCAGCTAGGATAATAGACCTGTTGCTTACTTAAACGAGAAGTTGAATGAGACTAAGAGAAAATACTCCACCTATGAAAAAGATTTTTATGCCATAATCCAAGCCCTGAAGAAATGGAGACACTACCTTGTCCCACAAGAATTTGTATTGTATAATGATAACCAAGCTTTACAATTCATAATGAGACAGGAAAAATTGAATCAGAGGCATGCGAAGTGGATTGAGTATATGAAAAATTTTACTTTTCTCATAAAACATATTGTTGGGAATGCTAACAAAGTTGTTGATGCATTGAGCAGGAGATGTTTGACTCTGTAGTAATTTCAGGTAAGGACCTTAGGGTTTGAACACCTTGAGGAAATGTACAGTGATGATCCATATTTCAAGGAAGCATGCATGAATCTTGTGCTAAGAGATAGGAGACAGTGGACAGAGTATATCATTCACGAGGGATTTTTGTCCAAGGGAAATCAATTGTGCATACCGAAATTCTCAATGAGGAATAACCTTTTGAAGGAAAAAAATAGTGGAGGATTGGCTAGACATTAAGACCATGATAAGACATTTGTGTAGTTGAGCAGTTCATACTATTGGCCAGGTATGAGAAAAGGTGTAGTAAAATTCGTGAACAGATGTAGAATCTTCCAACATGCAAAAGGAAAAAGATAGAACACTAGATTGTATCAACCATTGCCCATACCAGAGAGGCCTTGGGATGCAATAAGCATGGATTTTGTGTTGTGACTACCAAGAACGCAAAAAGGATGTGATTCCATATTTGTGGTGGTGAATAGATTTTCAAATATGGCACACTTTATCCCATGTCATAAGACCAGTGATGCAACACATGTTGAAAATATGTTTTTCAAGGAGGTTGTAAGACTTCATGACCTACCTAGAAGCATTGTCTTGGACAGAGACACAAAATTTGTTGGTCATTTTTGGAGAACACTATGGAGGAAGTTGGGGACAGATTTTTCCTTCATCTCAGCTTATCACTCTCAGAAATATTGACAAACTGAGGTGGTAAACAAAATTTTGGGGAACTTGTTCAGGAGTTTGGTCATCGAGCACCATAATCAGTGGGATCGGTTTCCTCCACAAGCATAATTTGCATACAACGATTGACAAAACAAGAGCACTGGGAAGATCTCATTCAAAATATTGTATGGAATGCAACCCAGGGGAGTGTCTGAGTTGAGAGACTTGGAACAGAGTGAGATCAGACGTGCTAGAGAAGAAGATTTTACTGCAGAAATGCAGAAGCTCCATAGCCAGATCAGGGAGAAATTGCAAAGTTCTATCCAAGAGTACAAGCGCAGAGCTGATGAACATCGTAGAGAACTTTAATTTGAAGTTGGAGATCAAGTTCTGTCACATCTGAGGAAGGAAAGGTTCCGTAGGGGGACATATAACAAACTAAATATGAAGAAGATAGGACCGTGTAAGATCTTAAGGAAGTTTGATGCAAACGCCTATGAGATCGAGCTACCAGATGATGTGGCCATATCGCCCATATTCAATGTCTCAGACATGTGTCCTTGTAGGAAGTATGACACAAAGGGATCAACAGATCAAGAGAATATTCAGTGGGAGAAAAAAATGCGTATAGTAGAAAAACCATAGATCAAAAAGATCGTTGATCAGAGGATTGGTAAGAAGAGCAAGAGGAAGACCTATTTTGAATATCTGGTCAAGTGGAAGGGACACCCAATAGGAGATGCCAGCTGGGAGAGTGAATTTGATATCCATAAGCATGGAAAGTAAGTACAGGAGCTCATGGACAGGAGTCCATGAATTTTAGTCCAGGGGGAGTATGATGCAGGAGCATCGTCAAGAAATACATGTGGAAGGACAAGTCAGTGCCTGAGGACCAATTCAAAATCTCAAATGATGACCAATACTAAAATCTTTTGAAGCTGATAGAAAACAAAAGAGGAAATATCACGTGCATGGAGACAAAATGAGCACACGTGGCATGGGAGTTTAACCCTAGTCTCAATGTAACCGCAATTAGATAGCAATTAGTTTATTTTTTTGTTTCCTTTCGTATAAAGAGAGGTTTTGTACGCCCAAAAGACAGGTTATGATAGTTATGAGAAAGTAGGAGTTGTAAACAATAGTTGTTCCTTTGAATTTTACTGTAACCATTTTATTGGTTATGAATGAAGATAATAGAGGAAAATTGATCCAAATGTGTGAGATTGTTGTTGTCCATGATACTCTGTTATTGTTGTTTGTTTCAAGAATGAATGAATCTTTCTATGAGTGTATGTAGCTTTGAAATATTTTCATATAATTTAATTCAATTTTCTTCGTGAGTGGTGAAAGGTGTGCATACAGTTCGCAAGGAGTGCATTGACAGGTTCTGTTTCGACATGTAAAGATCAAAATAAATAGCGTAATATTTTCTTTGCAGGAAGCAAAAAGCGATTGTCGCAGGGTGCACACAGTCATCGCAAGAACTCAAATCTTATGTAAATATCTATTGCAGAGAGTGCACAGAACTACAATTCGATGAAGAGTCAAAGCGACTCCATAAAGAAGTTGAAGAATGAGAGAAGAGGAATGCCAGGAAGGCGAGAAACGATTCTTTTTCAAGAATCTTTGCATATGAGTTTGAAGAATTTCCTAGAAAAGCAAGAAGTGCTTGGGAGATCAAATCCTTGAGAAGATCATGCTCAGGAGGAGTAACACATTTCAAGAAGTGCAAACGAGATCCAAGAAGTGGACTTGAAGGAAGGACAAAGGTTGAAACCTTTGAATCTTTTCGAAAAATCTTCCAAGTATGAAAAATGCTTGAGCTTAGAGGGAAAGATATGGACCGTCCGATCAATGTCCAGACAACGAGGAACAAGCTTAGAGGAATAAAGATATCACTCGTTCGGTCTGAGCATAAAAATATCATTGTCATCTGACCAAGGTAAAGTTCACTAACTTTAAAGATTTGAAATCACACAGGAGGAACAAAGTCACGAAACACCAAAAAGATCTGAACCGTCCATCCGCAAGGAGGACGCATGGTGTGAGATCAACATTTTGTTGACTCGCAACTTGTAGATGTCAAAGGTCGATCTACAAGAACTCGTGAAGTGCAAAATCATGAAACAATCACAACCATTGATCAAAGGAGGGAGCTGAACCCTAGATCTGACCTTGTTGGGATTTCAGGACTCGGGAAATTAGAGGCAAGAGTTGAAATAACTCGCAATATGTGAAATCAAGATATGATTTGAGCCATCAGATCGAGGAGAGATCTGGACCGGTAATTGTCTAGAGGGAGATGACACACGAAGCTACAAAACGTGAAATCATGACGTGCTTGAAAGATTGGCCCACAGTCACAGCGAAGGGTCACATTAGTGAAAGAGAAATGATGGAATAGCACGTACTAGGCTCCTATCAGGATTTCAGGAGTCGGGAGAGTTCGAGTGACTCACATGTAGAAGTCGTGAACTATGAAATCATGACGTGCCTTTCGAATAGGCGACTAGTCACAGCCTTGGTCACATTAAAGGAAGGGCTTAACCAGGAGAGCTAGTGCCTAAGTACGCTAAGGTTTCCAAAGGTGTTAAGGAGAAGGTCGCAGGTTCCATATAACATACACTCTAAGGGAAAGAGGGCATGATAAGTGAATTTGAGGTTCTTGAGGGGATGAAGAGTCAGTTAGACTCAGGTTCTTGATCGATCCTAGACCGGGAGGTCGCGCAACCCTTAGGATAGGAGGGGGGGGTCTGCATCAGTTGTCCTCTTCGACATGTCACCTGGCACGTGGAAATATATGATATATTGGATATTTTTAATGTGCACCCAATAATGGGTCTCCACCTATATCTCAACTGACGTGTCACCCACATTACCACTCACTTACATGAAATCATGCCATTGTTCCTTGTTCCACATCCAACACTCTCGAATTAACACATGCACCCAAAATATTAGAAGACTATCAAGCATGTCAGTCAACATCTAGATTCACATGGATTTCCAAACTCACACAATCATTACTTAGGCATTGGACCCCATAGATTCGAGGATATGGATGGAATCTCCATCGATCCAACAAATCCTATCATCCACAGGCGTGTGCATGTGACCTTTTTCAGCAAGGTTCACATTGCCAATTTCTTGGTTCCTTCACAGCTCACAAATCACACACCAATTGGATTTTGTCCCTACAGACTCTTGATCCAGGTGGATATTGGTGGCCACCCACCTGTTCCAACTATCTCCTCTTATTGGTTTTTAGTTCAGCATGTTCTTATGTACTTCTTTGTAATTGTGGGACTTAGACCTCCATGGTTGTTTGAAGACCTACACATATTCCAAGTGGATACTAGTGGCTCCCACCTAATCCAACTGGATTATTTTGTATTTTCTCTTGTAAACACAACTTGTTGTACTTCCAGGTTTTTTTGGGGGCCCTAAACAATGTTATTTTTTCTTTCCATAATCAAACTGTAGATAGAGTCAGAGTTTGATGACATAATGCATATTTATTGAAAATACCTTTCCAATGGGATATCACGTGCCTAAAACGAAGATCATATGAAAAAGTTACGACCCCAGAAAGTTAATGTACTAACTTACCCAAACGGGGCCCACACGAATTTTGGTGTTTCATCTCCTAGGGTTAGGTTTTTGGATGTCTAGGGTTTGGGCATTCTTGTTTATCATAAAAAGGCCTTCATAGCCTCATTGTAATCTTCTTCGTGTGAATGATTGTAGCCGTCACATCTCTTCTCAGAGATAAAGCTTCCACCATTCTAGCGAGTCTTGCACTCTATATTTTTTCAGTCTCTTTACAATTCTTTCATTAATATAAATCAAGTATTGTTGTATTTCTCTGTTTCTGGAAATTTTCATGAGTGTTTCATTGTAATATCTCTTCTTTCATTTTTTTCCGAAAACAAATCTGGATCAGTGGTATCAGAGCAGGCTTCTCTTGATCATTTTTCAGCGCAAGTCCTTGAAGAGGAATGAGTATAGACAATTGGGCCTCGAGTTTTTCTCTCTCGAGGAAAATCAGTCTCGCACACCCAAGAAACCCTCGATGGCTGCAGAAAAGAAAGACATTGAAGCAAAATATTCTATTAACCTGTTTCTTAAGCAATCTCTCGTGCGACAGAGGGATGAAATGATGGATAATTTTTCACACATTCTTCAACACCAACCGATAGCAACGGGCGCATGTTCATCAAGAGGCCATTTTGGAGGAACCTCTCCCTTCAAGGTAAAATTTAATTTTGATATTCCCATATTTGAAGGTCACATAGATGCAAATGAACTAGAAGAATGGTTAAATCTATTAGAAGGTTATTTCTCTGTTTAAAATGTTTCCAACATGGAAACGATCACCTTCGCACTCCTCAAGGCTCTCCCCCATGTCAAACATTGGTGGGAAACTTACTGGGAGAAAATTTCCACATAGGAATATGGAATATATGGGGTCGCGCCCACTTGGGAGTTTTTTGTGGATGCAGTTAAACAACATTACTATCCTGTTGATAACTATGAAGACTGGTACATGATATCGACCACACTACGGGAAGAGAAGAGACAAACAATGTCGAAGTTCACAAATACTTTCCATACCTTGCGCACCAAGATGGATATCAAATACTTAGAGTGACATATGGTTTATAAATACCATGGGGCTCTGCATAGGTACATCCAAACCAAAATGGATTTCCTAAACATCTCATCATTGGGAGGTGCCTATTGATGTGTTGTCTAAATCGAGCATAAATGTAGGCACCAAAACAAATGGGAATTCAGGCCTGCAAATATGCAACAACCAAAGCATGGTAAAGAAGACCCTAACCAACAACCTCTAGAAAACCAGTCCAAGACATAGGAAAAAAAGGGTAAAGGGAAGACGAAGAATGACACTAGGAAGTGGTGTGACTTCCACAAAATCCCCTGGCACAACAACGATGAATGTTTCTCAAAACAGTCATTGGTGGCCAAGGTCAAAGACACATAGCCTAACCCTAATTCATAATCCGATTCATAAAATATTGAAACCAGAAATATCATCGACGTAGACCCCATTGCTATTGTCGCGACCACATCAATTCAACCAGGAGAATCAATAGATCCTGAAGAGGGGGAGCGCCTCTTCCATTCACTTATGTGGGTAAAGGGGACCCTGTTACATTTCATTGTTGATAACAAAAGCCAAAATAAAATCATATCATCTAAGTCTATCCAACAGTTGGGGTTGTCGATAACACCACACCCATAACCATACAACAATGGGTGGCTTCACCAGGGACGATATCTCCATGTCATCCAGTAGTGTCGCCTTTCCTATGGCATCCATCCCTTCAAGAATGAGGTAGTGTGTGATGTTTCCCCTCTTGATGTTTGTGATGTTGTTTTGGGCCAACCATATATGTGGAGACATCATGCTATCTATGAGTATAGACCCCGTAGTGTCATTATTACTTTGGTAGGTCATATCTATAGGATACCACAGGTAGTTCTGACTACTGCTCCATGAAAACAATGCAGCAAGGTAATCTCTCATACTGCAAAATTCATCCTCTTGACAGTCTATTCAAAGGATGCAAAAAATAATGCTACAACCACTGCATCCTCAACACCTTCTATCCAAAAAAAATATATTGCTTATTCACCTACAATGGTTCCTACACAATGCCCCATCAAACCTAGAGACAACATATAGGTGGAGCATATTCTATCCTGCCAACAACAGGCGTTTGAAAATCTTCCATGGACCAAGCAACACAACTTCTCCAACAAAGCACACAACTCATCAAGATTCAGATTCAGAAAATGATTTCCCCTCTTCCCTCGGAACTCCATGGAATGGAGACCATTGCTTCCTAAGCGGGGATGATTGATCTAGGTGGATATTGGTGTCCACCCACCTGTTCCAACTGGATTGTCTTGTCAGTTTTTAGTTCAACGTGTTCTTCTGTACTTCTTTGTAATTCTAGAACTTACACCTTTGGGGCTATCTGAAGTCCTACACATCTTCCAGGTGGATACTGGTGGCCTCCCACCTAATCCAACTGGATTATTTTTTATGTTCTCATGTCAACACATCTTGTTGTACTTCCAGGGCCATTTTGGGGCCCAAAAGAATGTTATTTTGGCTCACCAGAGTCAAACTAGAGACAGAGTCAGAGTTTGATGAAATAATGCATAGTTCTCGAAAATTCCTTTCCAATGGGCTATCACGTGCCTAAAATGGAGATCGTATGCAAAAGTTACGAACCTGAAAAATTAATGTACTAACTTACCCAAACAGGGCCCACATGAATTTTGGTGTTTCATCTCGTAGGGTTAGGTTTTCAGATGTCTAGGGTTTTGACATTCCTTCTTATCATAAAAAGGCTTTCAGAGCCTCATTGTAATCATCTTCTTGATATCTCTTCTCTCATTTTGTTCTGAAAAGAAATTCGTATCAACGCTTCTCCGTGAACTACATTGTAACGTTCCTGACCACCCATGGTTGGGCCATGCTACACGAGGAAACACTTTCGTTATATCACTGCGAAACATACTGTAACATACCCAGTATTCAACTGAGCTATGCCACATAAATTTTCTCTTGAAACTGCATGCAATTATAACATATACATACAACACTCTTGCGAAATCTTTACATATAAACGTAAACAAACAATTACATTCTATAAATATATGATTTCATACTGAAATAAAAGTAAACACAGATATGCAGCATATAAAGGGAAATACCCATAGACATACAAACAATTATAATCACATATATGATAAACCGTAACATAAGCACGTAAATAACAATGCATCATGTAAACTTATCATACGATTGGTACTTATCTTGGAAATATTTTCACCAACTGCGTACAGACTGTCCATGAACCTCCCAACCTTAGACTACATTTTTCATCACTCTCAATAGTGTTGGCAAATTCAGTGGATAGAATGCAGTGATGGTTGTTGTCATTAATGGCAACAGTAGAGATAGTAGGATAAGAAGGATAAAAGCTCAGGAGGAATAGCCTTGAAGAAAATGCGCACAGCATAGCTTAAAGGAAAAAGGAAGAAGAGTCAATGACCATAGGATCCCATTCAAATTCCCGAAAGAACCGGGACCGTCAGATCAGACGAGAAGGCTGCGGAGGAGATATTCCATCGGGAAAAGCCAAAGGTGAAATCGATTGAATCTGGACCG
Source organism: Picea sitchensis (assembly GCA_010110895.2). Taxonomy (NCBI): domain Eukaryota; kingdom Viridiplantae; phylum Streptophyta; class Pinopsida; order Pinales; family Pinaceae; genus Picea; species Picea sitchensis. Next base: position 140,824 of record SNQJ01S0012202.1, on the reverse strand, counting down.
TCAAATCGAGAAAGGATCAGGACCATTGATCCTGACCACAATGCGGTCCGAGGTTGGGACTTTGAAATGTTCAAATCTCTCGTCAATGAAAACCCCGAAATCATGAAACAACGATATTACGATTGATGCATGGCGGTAATCAAGAGGGATGCGGGCCGTTTACTTGTATGGACGCAGTGGAAACCGGGAGGCCTCATCGGCGAATTAGGATCGGGGACATAAGGCAAAGTTCACTCTACAAGCAGAAATCTCAATTTCGCGATATGCAAAATCCCAGGCGGAATTTGAGCCCGTCAGATCAACTTGATCCAAGTCAACAGACCACGTCGGCTAAGTGACACGTGGCACAACCGAGGTAGTGACAAGTGTCAGACAGATTCAACTCTTCGGGCACATACAAGTAATGAATCGGAGTGACACGTGTGATGTTTATCGTGTTGAATCATGTGTGATGATAACGCAGAGGACAGGTGGCATCAATTGAAGTCGGGAGTTCGCAATACGCAGAACACAATGCATCAAGAACTCAATCGTCACCTTTGTTCCGATAGAAGGTATAGGTGTGGGCCACCCGGGGAGTTAATGCAGGGCGGGTGTAAAGTCTGGAGGATGTGGAATCGGCATGCTCCAGCGGCTCCAGGGGGTGTATGCTTATTATCATTGTAAACCCCGAAAACCCGGCGAGTGGTATGGTGGTGGTCACTTGATAGGCTGGTCATATTGTGCAAATAGCGAGAAGGGCTAGCTTCGAGAAAGAGCAAATCGAGTCGGGAATCGGAGGTCAGTACATGTACTTTCGACATCGCCAAATGCGAAATCGCGATGGGTGAAATCCCGATGGGATGCAGGCAGTTGGATCAAACCTTGTCCGGGAGGGTTGCTTTGTGTATATACTCACATTCATTAGCAGCGGTTGTAAAGAAAATTGAAAGTTAAGTGAAACCGACTAATGGCGGTGATGATGAATTGGTTAGTGTTTCAATTGCCAAGGCGGAATGTCCTTGGCTCTCCCATTGAGGGGAAGTGGAATCGTTAAAGGTGTATAAAAGAAAATGAGTGGGACCGAATTTGGTTAATGGATTCACGAGAAAAATGAGTAAGCAGTAAGAAAAAATAAGATGAGAAGAAGAATAGAAAACAGTGAAGAAACTATGCAGAACGAGAAGAGAAGAAAAAACAACATAATGGGCCGAAACGGCGGAATAGCCGAGAAGACATGACATAGAAGCGGAGACATGTTGAATAAAGAAGAGTAGCGAGCAGTGAACAAGGCCGAGTAAAAAGAACAAGAAGCTGGTAAGAATTGATTTATCTGCAAAGTTGAATGTGCATTTAACCATTTATATTCTAGGGAGGTTGGGGAGGGTGCTTTCGGGAGAATTTGTGTCCCTCCGAAGTTCAATGGTGCTTGAACTACGGGGAGGTTAAGACTTCCAACTAGTTACGACCCGGAAGAAACTGAGGTGGCCCGAGGGGTGGTGCTAGGAAAACAGATGATGTTCTGTTATGCGAGTTGTAGCACATTAACTAGAAGTTAGTGCTTCCATCCGGTTGGTGCTTCCGGAAATTCGAGTTAGTGCTTCCTTCTGAGTGGGTGCTAGATAAATCAGACAGTTGGATATCTCTAACAATTTGCATCTTGTAAAAACGAGGTACTGACCTCACATTGAGTTGGTGCTCAATTATAGATGATGTACAGAACTGAAAATACTTCCTATCATTTTGAGGAAGAAGAGGTTTTCTCCTTTATGGGTTTCCTGGTGAGAATCTGTCTACATGTGTATTTTATGCGTGGTGATGATCTTTATAAACGTCCATATCGCGTATCTTGATAACACATGAAGAAATATTAATAATTGTTAGAAGGTGTAAAATTGTTTAAGCTTATAAACAGTTCACCCCTCTCCCGGTTATTATTAGTGGCTTCAACAATTGGTATCGAGCGGGTTCCTTTTATTAAAGGTAGATCGTAAGCTTAAACATGACAGTCATGAAGGAACTTCAACCAGCCCCGTTTTGATGGAACAAAATTTTGCCTTACGGAAGATTAGAATGAGAACATATTTAATGGCCTTGGGTGCTGATGTTTGGGATGTAGTAGAGGCTGAATATACAAAGCCTGTTATTACTTTCGCCCTAAGGATGATAAGTTATAATTTATCTTTGATGCTAAGGGAATGAATACTATTTTGAATGGACTTGCTGAAGATGAGTTTGTAAAAGGTGATGCATCTTAATACTGCCAAAGAAATGTGGGACAAACTAATTAACGGTTATGAAGATGAGAAAGTAAAGGTGCCAAACTTCAAACATCTGATTGAAATTTGAACAAGCGAAGATGAATGAAGATGAAACAATTAGCAAAGTATTTTTAAGAGTTGAAAAGAACTTGTAGAAATGCCATGAAAGGTCTAGGTGAAGCGTTTGATGACTCACTCTTAATAGAAGATTTTAAAAGGTCTACTGCTCGATAAATTTAATCAAAAAGTCTACGCAATAGAAGAAATTAATGATCTTAAAACTCGTCTATTGATCAACTTCTTGGAACTCTAAGCGCATATGAAATGAAGATAAACAAAGATAAATCGATTACTAGAGAAGCTTCCTTTAAGCGGCAATAATATCTTGATTCGAATTTGATGAGAAATTGAGGCAAAATTTGTGAAAGATTAAAGAAAGGATCGAGGGGAAAATATCAAAGAGGGAAGTTGCCTTCAAATGTCTTTAGCTTGTGGGAAGATAGGTCATTTGCTTCTAAGTGTCCCCATCAGAGAAAAGGACGAACTCTGGTGATTTAAAGCGGTACAAGTACAATAAATATAATAAGAAGAAAAGTTTTGTTGCAAATAATGTCAATTCCTCGAGGAAGGGACACTGATGGTGACTCATCCGATGAGAATAAACCAAATGACTTTGTACTTGGCCAAAAGAGGATCATGATAATGAAAGCCCAGGCAGCGATGACAATGAGGAAAAAGCTGTGGTGGATTTGGAAGGAGAACTAGCTCGATTACTTTCGAGAAGAAATTGATATACTTTCGAGATCTAAAAGCAACTAAAACAAGTGTTAACAGGTTTGAAAAAAGGCATTAAAAGAACGATGAAAGATTGTTGGCTCTACTAAAGGTGGAATTAGAAGAGGCAAAGAGATAGAGACATACTAAAACAACAACTATTAGGAGAAAAGAAACTCGGTGTGAAGCACTAGAAGAAGAAATAGTAAAGACCGAGGAAAAGAAATGGAGAAATTCAAAGGGCGTATCTCAAAATGCACTTAAAGAGTATAAAAGCATCGGAAGAATTAACCTCCATTCTAAATCAACAAAAAGAAATTCAAAAACTGAAAGATGGATTGGGATATGAAGAAAGGATCAAGTAGTGATCATCCAAGTAACAAGAACCTATCAAGTTTGTCAAAATCCTCAAATATTGACCATGATCATACTGCGGGGAACAAAGAAAACCGACCATCAAAGTGGAATGAAAGGAAAAAGCCCAGAACAGAATTTGTAGGCCAGAAAGTTTATTGGCATGAAGAAATCGACCTCCTCAAGGAAGGCATATTTTTTCAAGGTACAAAATTTCTTCTATGGTTATTGTTTTTTCTGCTCTAATTTGGACACAAAGCTATAAATTGTTCTCTAGAATTTAGATATGAACAATCAAGATATTCAATGAATAACTATCTACCTATGAGAATGGGAGCGGACAAGCAACAAACAGTCATATATTATGAATCATGCGATGACAGGAAGAAGGACACAGGAGAAACAAAAAAAACAGTTATGAGCATAAAATGGATTATGAGCATAACAATGGTCTCGAGGAGTTTTTATTGATGAACGAAGAATGTTATAGTTGTCATGATTATGGACATGAGCAACAAGCTGTCATTTAAAGAAATATAATCGAAATCAGAATCCCACTGTTGAAAAATGTCAAAGTCTGGAAAAAAAAAAGTAGATGACAAATGTGGGTAGAACTATACATTAAAATAAAAGTAATAGAGGTCCTGGTATATTGAGGTGGATGTTCTAAACATGGCGGGAGACAAAGAGGAAGTTTCTAACTTTAAATTGATAGCAAATCGGGGAAATGTAACCTTTGGAAATGATGCACCGGAAAGGTGAAAGGTAAAAGGAATTGTGAGTTTGAATAGCGGAAAAATAAAAGCTCAAGATATGTTGCTTTGGTAGAAATTTGAAACCTGTCCTTATGTCCGGTCAAGTTTTTTTACAGAGGATGTGAAGTTGTTTTACCTCCAAAGGCACAATGCAAAATCAAATCTGTGGATTTCGGTAAGCTAGTTGCAAAAGGCATAAAACTGAAAACAATGTCTATGTCTTAAAGAAAGAAGAACAAGTAGAATGCAACTTAAGCAAGTATGATGAAAGTTGGTGGCATAGGAGACTTGGACACCTAGAATTTGATCATCATATAATCAAGCTAAAAACAATGGGGCAGTAAAGGTCTTAGAAGATATCAAAGCCATATGATTACGTACGTGGCCTTGTCGGATAGGAAATCTCTTTCATTACTCAATTCAAATCAAAAACCTTTCCCTCATGAGGAAAAACCTCTCACAGTTAGTACACATGTGGATCTATGTGGACCATCAAGGAGAAAGAATGCAGGAAAAGAAAAAGTACTTTATCTTTGATTATTGATGATTATTCAAGACTAAGGTGGGTTGCATTTTTGAAGAAAAATAAAACGCGAAAATTCAAAGTGTTTAAGGCTTTGGCCGAGAATCAAAGCAGGGAAAGAGGATAAAAGCGTGGAGTCTAATAGGAGGAGGATTCGAGTTCATGGAACTTCAAAGAATTACGTGATAAAAATGGGATCAAAGAATACACAATTCAAAGGACTCCACAACAAAAAGGAGATGTTGAGAGGCGAAACGGAATGATTACAACAATTAGCAAGATCAATGATGAATTAAAAGAACATACCTGGTTTATCTTGGTGGAAGCAATTCATACAGTGATTCATATTGCTTAACAAAGCTCATCTCGAGACAGGGCAGTGACAAGACCCCTTATAAAATTTGGTTTGGAAGGCCTACTTCAAATCAAACATTTTAAATTTTTAGGAAGCACATGTTATATCAAAACAATGATAAAAATATTGGCAAATATGATGGCAGAGGCTGATAAAGGTATCTTCTTAGGTTATGCTACAAGCAGTAAAGTGTACAGATGCTACAACAAAAGAATTCATAAACTAGTAGACTGTATTGATATTCAAATTGATGAAGAAGAAATTCGGTCGAGAGAAGTATAAGTGATGAATCAGAAGCGAGAAGGTCTGAGTTGAATATGAATATGAATAGGTACAAGGATCAGAAAGAGATGAGGTTGAATCGGATGAAGATGTGAACATTCAAAGCGATACAAGTCCTTGAGAAAGAAGCAAATCACCTCTCGGAATCATCGAAAGAATCATCACGAGAACCAAATAATTGGAGATATAAATAAAGAATTCGGACTAGAAGGGAAAGCGTTAAGGACTGAGAACAATCTCATGTTGCATTTTTATCTATGATTGAACCTACAAATTTTGAAGAAGCTAGTCAAGAAGAAGATTGGATTAGAGCAATGAATGAAAATATTGGATGCAGTTGAAGCCACAATGCCCAGAGCTAGTTCCTAGACACGAAAATAAGTGTCATAGGCTCCAAATGGGAATTCAAGAATAAAATGAATGAAAAAGGACAAGTTGTTAGAAATAGATCAATCCAGTTGATGCAGCCAAGGATATGCACAAAGTGGGTCCGGACTTTAATGAAACTTTGCACAGGTGCTTAGATTAAGAGGCCATCGAAATTGTTCTTGCTTGCATTCACATCATAAAAACTCCAAGTTTATGAGGATGGATGTTGAGGTGTTTCTTGTGGAATCTAGAGGAGAAGTGTATATGGGCAACTTTGAAGGACTTTCATTAATGAGGACAATCTAATTATGTTTGTAAAATTTGATGAAGAAGGCCTTATATATGGACTAAAAACAAGCACCACATGCCTGGTATTCTAAATATTGGACAAATTTCTACAAGTAAAGGGTTCAAGAAAGGTACTTGTTGCCAGTAATCTTTACATTAAATCTGAAGGAGATGATTTTCTAGTTGTTCTGGTTTCACATTAGATGATATTATCTTTGGTTGTACTAATGAATCATACGTCAGGTGGTTTTCTAATTCTATACAACCCAATTTGAAATGTCCATGATAGAGGCTTGTCATATTTCTTGGAGTTCACAAATTAAAACAAAATACTGCGGGAATTTTTATATATGAAGAAAAATATTTGAAAAGAGATATTGAAGAAATTTGGGATGGAGATTCTTCTGGTCGACACACCTATGGTGGTTGGTTGCAAAGATAGAGCAAAGATGATGATATTTCACACGATGTTGATCAAAGAACATGTCGTTCAATGATAGGCAATATTCTTTACATCACAACATCTCGTACTGATATAATGAAAGCTGTTGGAATGGTAAGTCGTTTCCAGTCACGCCCCTAAACAAGGTCATCTGGCAGTTGTCAAGAGTATATTTAAATATCTGAAGGGAACAATGACATATGGATTGTGGTACCCTACAAATCATAATTTCCAGCTAATTGCTTATTCAAATACTTGTTGGGCAAGCTGTGTTGATGAGGGAAAAAGCACAGTGGAGGGGCATTCTTTTGGGTGACTCATTAGTTGCATGGGTTGGTAAAAAGAAAGGATCCATTCATTATCAACTACGGTACATTGCTGTGGCACTACCTGCCTAAATTTTATGGATGATACAAACTCTTGTATCATCCATAAGATTTGAAGGTAACTTACATGATCCTATTCCAATTCATTGTGATAACACCGGTTCCATAGTGTCTCCAAGAATCTTGTTCTTCATTCCAAAACTAAGCATATTCCTGAAATTATCACTTTCTCCCGGAGAACAAGTGTCAAAATGAGAATTGTTCAGAATTGAACTATATACCTAGGAACAAATTGCTGATATTTCACACTAAACCATTGGTGGAGCCCTTTTTGAATATTTGCATTAGTGGGGTGATAATTTATGGTGTTTAAAGGATCACCGGTCGGAGGTCTTGTGAATATCGATTGAAATTCTAAATGCCTCTAAATGGCCGAGTATAATCTACCAACAAGATCGATTGGAAGAATGTTTCTTCTTTGACATTGATGTCAAGGGAGAAAAGTCGAGTTTGAAATGTTGAACGGTCGAACTGATTGATTAAATCTGACTAAGTTGAATAAAGTGTTGCCATCAATGCCAAAGGGAGATTGTTGGCAAATATTAGGATGTAGTGGATAGAATGCGGTGATGGTTGTTGTCATTAATGGCGGTAGAAATGGATAAGAAGGATAAAAGCTCGGGAGGAATAGCCTTGAAGAAAATGCATATGACAGGCTTAGAGGAAAAAGGAAGAAGAGTCGGTGACCGTTGGATCCCATCAAATTTCCCGAAAGAACAGGGATCGTCGGATCGGGGCCGAGCTTCTGAGGAGATATTCCATCGGAAAAACCAAGGTGAAATCGATTGAATACGGGCCCGATCAAATCGAAAAGGATCAGGACCGTTGATCGTTGCTCTGTACGGATCGGGGTTTTGGACTTTGAAATGTTCAAATCACTTGTCAATGAAAACACCGAAATCATGGCGATGATATTACGATTGATGTAGTTAATCAAGAAGGGAACTGGACCGTTTACTTGTATGGACGCGTGGCAGCCAAAAGGCCTCATCGACGAATTCGAGTCGAGTTTCATAAGGCAGAAGTTCACTCTACAAGAAATCTTGATTTAGCGTTATCTAAAATCGGCGGAATCGAACCGTCGAGGATCAACTCACGATCCGTCAACGGACCACGTCGACTAAGTGCATTAAGCGCGAGCCGGAGTAGTGACAAATTATGGGGCGAGATTCAAACTATGAGCACATGTAAGTCATTAATCAGGGTGACACGTGGTAGTGTTTAATATGTGTTGAATCATGTGATAATGAGACGGTGGCATCGGTGTGCGTACATAGAACACAATGCATCAAGAACTTCGAAATCAGCGATACAGCGATTTCCCGATAAAGGTAAGTGGAGCCGCAGGAGTTAATCACCGGAGACGAGGTGTAAGGAGTAAAGAGGATGTAGGGAATCGGCATATCGCAGTTCCAAGGGATGAATGCACATTATCATTGCAAACCCCAAAACCCGGCCGAGTGGTATGGTGGTGGTCGCCGGTACGGTCATATTGGAAAATAGCGAGGAAGGGGCTAAGCTTCGGAAAAATGCGGGGAATCCGGTCGAGGTCCGTACGTATTAACTTTCGACATAAATGCAATCGCGATGGGTGAAATCCGATGGGATCACGAGCCGTTGGATCAAACCTTGTCCGGAGGGTTCTTTATGTATACTCATTCATTAACGGTTATCCCGGTTAAGTGAAACCGACTAAGAATGATGAATTGGTTAGCGTTTCGGTTGCCAAGAATGATGTCGTTGGATTTTCCATTGAAAGGGGTAGTGGAATCGTTAAAGAGAGGTGTATAAAAGAAATGAGAAAGACCGAATTTGGTTAGCGAAATGGATTCACGAGAGAAAAATGAGTAGCGGTAAGAAAAATAAGATGGCGGAGGAATAAGCTTGGTGAAGGAACTATACGAGCGAGAAGAAAGAAGAGTAACATGATGAATGAGAGCGAGAGCGGTGAGGATTGACAGAAGACTTGACACAGAGCGGACATGTTGAATAAGAGAAAGAGTAGCATAACGATGAGCGAAGACGGAATTAAAGAACAAAGAAAGGCGGGTAAGAATTGGTTATCGCAAAGAAGTTGAATGTGCATTTAACCATTTATATATTAGGGGAGGGTTGGGAGGTTCTCGGGAGGAATGTTGTCCTCGAAGTTCAAAGTGGGTGCTTGAACATAGGAGGTTGGAGCTTCCATCGGTTTGCATCCGGAGAAACTAGGAGTGTGGTAGGGTGGTGCTAGGTAGAACAAATGTTCTCTGTTATGAGTTGTATGCTTGGAAGTTGGTGCTTCCATCCGGTTAGTGCTTTGGAATACTCGAGGGGAGTTGGTGCTTCCTTCTAGTGGGTGCTAAGAGAAATCGAGAGTTTAGACTCTCTCCTAAAGAAGTTGCATCTTATTAAAAGCGAGTGCCCGGCCTCACATTGAGTTGGTGCTCAATTATAGATGATGTCTGAGGCGAAAAGGCGCCTATCATTTGAAGAGAATTTTCTCCTTTATGGGTTTCCCTCGTGAGAATCGTCACAGTATTGTATTTTATGTGTGATGATCTTTACTCTTAACGTCCATATCTGTATGCTGCTTGATAACACATGAAGAAATATTAATAATTGTTAAGAAGGTGTAACTTGATAACACATGAAGAAATATTAATAATTGTTAAGAAGGTGTAAAATTGTTTAAGCTTATAAACAATTGATTCACCCCCCCCTCTCAGTTGTATTAGTATTTCCAACAAATAGTGAGTCACCCCCGAGATGGGACTAAAATCCACCTTGGTAAAGGGATTCCTAGCCAGGCTAAAGGTTCATAGACAACAAGAAAGACTCTGTCTCAGGTGCTCTCTCAACTAACAACTTACAACCTCTCATTCACCACATGGTTGTCCTGCCCAAGGAAGTGTGCCCCTTCTTTTCTCAATAGTCCTTCGGGTGCCCCACTTCCTTTCTAGGGCTTCAACAACAGGTCATATAGGAAGTCTCAGAGCACTGTAGCTGTGGTTTAGCACCTTCAAGAAATCAATTCCCAACAATTCTCTCGCTCAGAGAATTGATCACGGGCTTGAAAACCCGCCTCTTCAATTTCCCACGAGCCTGACAACCCACTTCTTTAATCCCACTCCCAATCTAACCAGGTGCACCAGCCGAAAATGGTTATGTAAATAGGCTTAGATATAGTGAAATGAATGTTTGAAGGATAACGGACTGTGTGAGTAAAATGGTCATGGAATCATTGACTGGATGACTGAATGATGGAAAGAATCATGGGAGATATGATGGTAAGAATGATGGTAAGAATGATCGTAAGAATGATGGTGAAGGTGTCCAAATGAGCTAAGTCCCCACGATATGTATGCATGTCCCCAACTTGACACTTGTCATGTTGGAAGCTACTTTGGTCCACTTGTCCCCAACTTTAGAACTTAGGATAAAATAATTATCCATACTTTATGTTTTAAGAAATATTAATATAATATTCCTTTTTGGCTTAAACTCTCTAGATTATCCCTTTCCCTTAAATTTTGTCCCTCCCTTTTTCATAATTGGTGGAGTTCATTCCCCCATCTCTTTTATTGTGGTTGGTCTATGTGTAGCGATGCATTTTATATTAATCATGAGACATATACAAAATATGTGCACTGGACTTTAACATCTAGGTACTCTAGACTAATTCCAAAACATAAGCATCCCAACTTATAATAACTGGCTCACCAGCCTATAACACATATCATATACACAATGCTTGCTGACCTCCATACTGCGCACACTTTATTTACTGTGCGCGGTATCCGGGAATGTGCACACTACATCATTTTGTTGCGCATTACATCTGCGCATGATTTTATGAAAGGTGCATTACAAAATGATGTCAAAAAAACTCACTGGCTTAAGTACACTTACATTGCATTTACAATTGGGTTCGGCCGAGGGATATTACAATCCCCTCCCCTTATTTATACATTGTCCTCAGTGCATCATATAACCATATACAACAAAATTTTCAAAAAGCCTCAAAAAGTTGTGGGTATTCTGTCCACATTGCATCCTCATGCTCCCAAGTAGCTTCCTCAGGACCATACTAGGTCCATTGGACCATTACAAGCCCTATGGATCGATTCCGAAGCTTCTTGATTTTCCAGTCCAAAATGCCCACCGGATGCACTCCAAAAGCGCCTTCTTGCTCCACCTGAATCACATTCCAATCAATAACATGATTATCATCAGGTATATATTTCTTTAGCAATGATACATAGAATACATTACGAACAGACATAGATGCAGGAAATGAAATCATATAAGCAACTGGACCAATCCTCTCTAGGATTTCAAATAGCCCACAAAATTTGGCTTCCAACTTGGCACATCTTCCCAGCTTTAGGGAACTCCTGTTAGTTTTCACCTTCAGGGAAACATGATCACCCACTTTGAACTCTCTGTGGGTTCTGTTCTTATCGGGATAACTTTTCTGCCTGTCTTGGGAAGCTTTTAAATTCTTCTTAATTTTTATCATTTGGTCCTCCATCTCCTTGAGAAACTCTGGCCCAACTACTGGCCTATCAGCTGGATTATCCCAGCTCACTGGAGTATTTCACTTTCTGTCGTAAAGTTATTCAAATGGGCTCATCTTCAATGATGCCTGATACCCATTTTTGTAAGCGAATTATACCAAGTGCAGGTATTCTTTCCATTTTGATGGTTTGTCCATCACATACATTCTTAGTATGTCTTCTATCACTCGGTTCACACTCTCTGTCTGTCCATCAGACTCAAGATGATAAGCTATACTAAAGTTCATATTCGTTCTGAATCCTTTGAACAATCCTTTCCATAAATTCGAGGTTAATGTTGGGTCTCTGTCAGACACAATTGTTTTAGGAATTCTGTGCAATCGTTCCACTTCCTTCATGAAAATATCAACAACATATTTTTCCTTGTGAGTAGTTTTTCAGTGGAATAAAATGGGAATCTTTTGTAAGCTTGTCCACCACCACCATGATCGAATCATGCAACTTGCCTATTCTGGGCAATCTCATAATAAACTCCATTTTCACCACTTCCCACTTCCATTCAGGAATGGGCAAAGGTTGCAACAACCCTGTTGGGTGCCTATGCTCATCTTTAACTTTCCAACATTCCATACATCTAGTGATGTATTCAATGATATCTCTCTTCATAATTGGCCCAAAGTAATGGCTCTTGATCATTTCCATGGTTTTATGATATCCAGGGTGCCCTTCATACGGGACATTATGCATTTCATGCAAAATCATACGTTTCAAGTCCTAGAAATTTGGAACAAATTTTTTGTTCTTGTGCCATCTATTCTCAAATTATAATTATCCATTTTGTGGTATCTTACCCTACTGTAGCTTTGCTACCAATTCTCTATATTGCAGATCTTCATTTGTTGCCTCCAGAATTTTTCTTTTAATATCAGTTTGATACATGCTAATGGCTGTATCATCTAGTTCATGCACCCTCCTACTGAGTGCATCAACCACTTTATTCTCTTTTCCCTTGATATTATTTATATTAAATTCATATTCTCTTAGAAATTCTAACCATATGCTTTGCCTAGCATTTAGATTTGACTGATGAAATAAATATTTCAGACCATTGTGGTCTATTATTAGCTCAAACCTCTTCCCCATGAGATAGTGTCTCCATTTCCTCAAGGCATGCACTTTGGATGCCAACTCCAAATCATGAGTGGCATAGTTTCTTTCATTCTCCTTCAACTTCCTTGATTCATAACATATAACAAACCCATTTTGATTGAGGAATCCACCAAGTCATTCATTACATGCATCTGTGCATACAATGAATTCTTCATTTGGGTTTGCAATCCTTAATATTGGATCACTTGTCAATAATTGTTTCAAGTGTTGGAAACTCTTTTCGCAATCCAGTGTCCACTGAAACTTCACCCCCTTTCTTTGTAAGGAAGTGATTGGGTGTGCAATCTTTGAGAATCCTTCAATAAATATTTTGTAGTAGCCTGCAATACCCATGAATGATCTCACCTCTTTCACATTCTTCGGCATTGACCATTCTCTAATGGCTTCTATCTTCTCAGGATCCACTATTATCCCATCCTTTGAAATGATATGCCCCAAATAAATGAATTTGTTTATGATAAAATGAGCACTTTCTCAATTTGTCATACAACTATTTCTCCCTTAATACTTGCAACACCATCCTCAAATGATGTTCATGCTCTTCCTTTGACTTACAATATATAAGAATGTCATCCAAAAAGACAATGACAAACTTGTCCAGATATTCTCGGAAAACACCATTCATTAAGCACATGAAAACAACTAGTGCATTTGACAACCCA